>VDFB02188626.1:0-43129 GCA_007258455.2 Sequoia sempervirens
AAACTTGGTTATGTTCGATAGGTTGTGCAGGAGGATACAAAAATAAGTTTTTGCTATTGGGACTAGGTGAAATGGTCATTCCTCCTGCTCTACAATCAATCTTGGCTGCAACTGTAGCTAACCACAGTCTACCTAGTATTATCGGATAACTATCCTTGGGTTTGAGGGACTCGCTTATTTGGAAGTCTACTAGATATTCCCAACTATGTACCTTAATAGGAACATTTTCTAGAACACCTTTGTGAACAATGATGGATTGATTTTCTATTTGCAGTATAGTGGTTGTGGGACATAAATCAGTGAGCCCCAATTTCTCCATAACATCCATCGTCATGACATTAATGACTACTCCTAGGTCCACAAGTGCATTAGGTATTGCTACCTAATTGATTGTCACTGTTATGAGTGGACTTCCTGGGTCATCATACTTTGGGTTTGAAGTCTTTCCAATGAGAAGGTCAACTAGATATCCGTTTATGTGCATAGTGTTAATCTATTTTGGTTTCCTTCATGTTGTTTTTATGCACAACTATTTAATTAGCTGGTTCAATTTAGGAATTTCTTTAATCACTTGTAACAAAGGAACCTCAATTTGGAGTTGCTTAATTTCTTTTATCAATGTGGTTTCAGTGGATAAGGGCATTTCTGGAGGGTTTTTCAAAATGGTTGCTTTGAGATGCTCAAGAAAAGGTGCTTGAGTTTTCTTTATCAAAATGGGATCCTCCTTTAAAATAGGTGAACGTTGGTCATCATCTTCTCGAGGTAACTTAGAAGTTTTAGATGAGGATTGAGGAAGAGGCTTGTCTTGACCACTCGCTAAGTTTTGTTCAGAAGGTATGGGAGGTGTCTTATTCCTATCAGTAGATTCTTCATTTGGTTCATCTAGAATCCCAACTATGGGAGGATGTAGGAGTACTTTTTCTGATCTCAACTATAGATTTCCACAATGGATAGTGTTAAGTCTAGTCACATTTTCTTGTTCTATCGAATACATTGGAGTATTTTGATGATTATTCTTTGGATTAGGAATAGGTTGTGTTGGGAGTTGTGGCTGGTTGACCTTCTCATTTTGTTGAGGGTTCTAAGGAGCTAGTAAAATGTTCTGCTACAGATTAGGCATCCTCCTTGGACCGGTATAAAATTTATTTGAATTTTGATCCCATTGAGGCATAGGCTTTTAAGGATACCATTGTTGTTGAGTCTAGTTTGAACATTGGGAGTTCCTCAAGATTGATTTTCCCATTTAGGTGGTGCCCATAGGTAAGGTCCCCAATTAGGTGGTACTTGAGGCTAAGGTGCCACCCACTAATTATTACTCCAATTATTTGGGGGCCACTAGGAGGGATTTGAATTCTGACCATAAGAGAAATTCCCTCCAGGTCTTTGATTCACAACGTTGATCTCCTCTTCAGTGTGAGATGTCCTTTTCTTGGAATTTTTGATTGCATTTATCATCTCACATTTATCAATGAGATGACTCTTTTCACAAACTTGGCAAGCATCAACTTTGTCCAAAGGAAATTCTCTTAATAGATGTTTGTTGCGACACCTAGGACAATAGATGGATAAGGTCTCAGGATTACGTATTTTGGCCTGTATTCCATCCAGAGTGGTGTTTAACTGAACAAGAATGTCAATTTTGAGTTTTTCTATTTCCTCGTGCAATTTACCTATTTCATTGGAACCTCTAAAAAGACTAGATTTATGGATACCTCCTCGAGTATGAGAGAAATTGTGGCATAACTCAATGATATCATTGAGTCCAAGTTGGGACACATCACCTTTTCCTATTAAATCTAGACTTCTCCTACCATCCTCATCAAGTCCTTTGAGGAATATGGTCTTCAAAATTTTGAAGCTTATGACTTCTTTGCCACACTGTTTAGATAAGAAGATAAACCTATCTAAGTAATCTTCTAGGCTTTCATCCTCATTTTTCCTTAGTTTGAACAACTCCTCTTTCCTATCATTGGTTCTATAGTAACTTTGGTATTTATCCAAAAAGGAAGACTCCATATAGTTCTAGGTGGATATCGACCTTGAAGTTAATCTCATGAACCAACACATTGCAGTGTCCTTCATAGTGGAGGGAAAGAGTTTTAGTTTTTGGTTATCATTTTTGTAGTCATACATTTGACACAAAAATTTAAACTCAAAAAGGAACTAGTCAGGTTCTTAAGAGGATAAGCCTCTAAAGGTTGGTAAAATGGATGGTGAAATGTTTTTCATGGGTGTATTTTCATCTTCATTGAGAGCAATAGGGTAAGTAAATGTCCGTTCTCTTGTGTTATCACCATCTCAATGATTCCTTCTCCTTTCATTGAAAGGGTTATCGTTGTTGTTACTAGCCATGATGTCAACAGGTATAGTTTCTTCTTCAAAGGCTTGTTCTAATGGCCGAATTCTAGGTTATTTTGGAAAATCTTAGGGATATGCTGGGAAGTCTCAGGGATATACTAGAAGGTCTCAGGGATATACTGGGAGGTCTCAGGTTAATCCTCCTCGATCAATTCATCAATACATTCTTTAGCTGAGACTTCTATCTCCTTGCTTATGGTTGGAACATCTTTTGGGGGATTTTTGGTATGTATCTTCCGTGCGGACCTTGTTTCCGAACCATGCAAAAAAAGGAAGTTGGGTAACTATTTTTTTTCTTTCTAAAAGAGGTATCTAAGCAGTCTACTATTAACACTAGAAAAGAGTTCCTCAACAATGACACCAAAAAGTGATAGGATGTCATAAGGTCCTAAAACTTTAGTTAAAAATATGTCAGTTATGTCGACCGGGTAGTGTCCAAAGGCTGTATGCAATAGGGAATATTTTGGCCATCTCTCTTAGCAGGATTTTTTGGATTTTTGAAATGGTTTAAAATAGAAAATTAAACTAGAATTAAACTAGGAAGCATGAAATTGTTTAAACTAAAAAGCATTCCAATTCTTATTCTAGAAAATATGTAAATTATCTATGAATCAACTCTTATAGCTAAACTATGAAATTCAAACTGATAAAGGTGACTAACTGCTAACGACTAACTACTAACCCAAAGTACACTTAACAACTTGTAATTGTAGACATCGAAAATATACTGATTGACATCGTGCATTCGATCCTAACTTACTAACATCGTTTCTTCCTAAATCATCCCTCGGTCTAACCATTTAATCAAATTTTGATTAAATTCATCAATATCCTCTCTTGGTTAAATAAATCACTTTATCTAAATCAAGTCACTTTCTCTTGTTAATTAAATCAATCCATCTGATCTAATTATCCCTATTTAATTAAATAATCAATTTATTTGATTAAATCTCTAAGGTCTGTCCATTAAATTAAATAAATTAAAACCTTATTTGATTTAATCTAACACCACCCACTTTAATTAAATAAATCAAAATCTTTATTTAATTAGCCTCTTATCATATTCCTCTCTTATCTGGTTTAAATAAATCCATAAATCTAAGTCAAATAAGTCACATCATCTAATCTGTTGTTAAATTAATTAAATTTTGATTAATTTAATCTAATCTCATGTCACATCCTCTAGATAATGCAAGTTGCACATGAAAATAGATTTAATTCATTTGTTAAATCTCTATTTTCCTCACAAGGCATCTTTTGGAATATTCTCTCAATTTGAATTCAAAAATTCCAAGTCAACATGTACATCCAACAAGGCAATAAATTCATCTTACATGTCCTTTGCCTTGAGCCAAGTGGCATTTATTGCATTTTCCCTTCCCTCTTACATGTCATTTCAACAAATTTGAATTTCAAATATTGGCATTTATTAGCACAAACCCCAAATCTTGCACAACCATCATCCATTCATGGCTTGACAAGTGGCACCATATCATTGGATGAAAGTTAGTCCCACATTGCTCAAATTTGGGCTTTCATCCATCTTGAAATCCTATAAATGAAGAGTTTCTCTCCTCATTTTATCATCGACAATTTGAGTAAAGTTACCATGCTAAAATCATTCTAATTATACTATCTGTTCTTCTGCCTCAGCCAGTGGGATCAAGTGTTTGCTATTTAAACTAGGATTTAATCTAGTTTTTATCATTTCATTGTGTTCTTGCTTATTTTCTTTCCTATTTTGAGTTTGCAAATGGATTTCATGGGGAATCCTTCTTTTAGCTTGCAAATCCTTGTCTAACTCGTTTATTCATGTTGTTTTGTAGGTACTAGGAAAGGGGTTAGAATCCTTAGAGGTTTCTAAGCATTCACATATGTTATTGCTTTCCCTTCGGATTCACATCCTTAGAGGTTTCTAAGCATTGGGTTAGATCTCAATTTGTCTTCTTAAGCAAACAATAAGAAACCCTTGCCTTAAGTTCATTGAATTTCCACATAACATATATCTTATGGGGTTTGAAGAAATTAAGACATTAGACATCTTAGTTTGAAAACCTAATTGAAGAAAGTGTTTTTGGTAAAATAAAGACATTAAGCAAAAGCTAAGAAAAAATGAACTTTCATATGTGTTGAAAACTCCAAACCCCAAAGCACAAATCATTGATTGGAATTCCGAAATTGAATGTTCAAATGAAATCATTTCTTGTTTACAAAGGTCTTTAGGAAGCATATGCATGCTCTTCAATACCTAGGTCTAGGCAAACAAAGTATATCTTATTAGGTTCATCTTAGGATCAAAACAAATCAAAACATGAAAAAAAATTCCATCTCATCATCACATTTTAATTAAATCTTGAAATCATCCTTGATACTAGGATTTATGGCAAAATCAAAACCATCATCAAAACCATTGAGACAAAATCCTTGAACATTATCAAAAACACCTTTGGCTAGGTATGTGTAAATGAATCCTTTTGCATATACTTAGTCAAATTTATCAAAATCATCTTGTCTAGCTTAGTGTATGTAGATGAATCCTTCTCCATATGCTTAGTGAAACAATCATCTTGTTTGAATAGGTGTGGGTAGATGCATTCTTCTCCTCACACATATTCAAATTATCATCCTTTGAACAAAGCTATCCCCTAGATTATCATCCAACATCTTAGGGTCTTTTTGTTCGAAAATCCAAATCAAAATCAAGGACCAAATCCCAAAATCAAAACCAAAATATGCAAGTCCTAAAAGCCTAGTGTCTCATCTCAAGATTTATCAAAAGCCAAGAACATCCATATCATCCATCCTTAACATCATCATCATATCATCACCTTTGATCCTCAAAAGCATCCTGAAAATTTCACTTTGGGACATAAAATAGAGATCAATCCAAAGAATCAAGAGATTCATCTCCCATATTCTTGATCCTTGTTTTATGGTGCAAACAAGATCTCAATACAAGAAGAGTATGGAAGCCAACAAAGAAACACCCGCTTCAAGCGATATTAGCCAAACCAATGCATAAATGAATCCGACAAAATCAAGAAACCCATTGACCCTCTCATCATCACAACATCCCCAAGAAGAAAATCAAGGAGAGGACCTCACTTTCAGAATGTCTCGTGAGGAAATGACATAAATGCTCCAAAATCCGAACAACCATAGAATCATCAACATTATGATGAGACTTAACCCTTTGTTATACATGCTTGAACTAGAAAAACAAGGGGCCAAGTTGCCTTCAGATTTTGATGTGAGTACTATCATGGACACATCATTTCCTCCAATTTCATCCACCATCCCCATTTCATCTACACCCCCATCTCAAAACGTCACACAAAACATTCCGCAAATCACATCGTTTGCTCCAACCCAACCAAATGTCACCAAGGGAAATGCATTTCTCAATGCTCTTCAATCACATCCCCTTGTTAATAATCAAAGTTTGGACACAAACACCACCTTGGAACAAAACATACCCGAAACCCATTACACAAGAAAGTTCCTCTCACATTCCATCACGATCTGTCATCATCATTTTTTCACACAACACCACAAACACCTCTTCTCACAAATTCACAAGAAGAGGGAGATATGTTCGGACCAGGGGGCCAATTTGATACCACGACATTTTCACAACAACTCACACCCCTTATATTTCCACCTCTCCTGCCATTACCATTATCATCCGCATCACTCCTTGGTTTAGGGCTTCCTCCCCTACCAAGTATCAATCATACCTATATCCCAACCATCAATCAAAGCATTGCACCAAACACTCAAAATTTATCGTTGATATCGCAACAACAAATGATAAACACACAAGCAATGGCAACATCATCAAACATACCCCTAGCATCACAAAGCATGGTCTCTCAAGGACCCATTACATCAATACCACTATTCAACACTCAAACCATCAACACAACATTATCACCTACCACCATTCCAAATCCACCACCACCCCCACCACCACCAACATCCACCATATCAAGTCAATCAAATGCAACATTGCAAGCCGCTTTTCAAAGGGGCTACCAACAAGTCAAAAAAAAAAAAGCCGTGCAACAAGCCGCTCAAGCTGCACAAGCTGCCAAAGCTGCACAAGCCGCAATACAAGCGCAACAAGCCGCACAAGCTCAAGCTTTATTGCAACAGCAACAACAACAAGCCACCCAAGCCGCACAAGCATTGCAAGCACAAAGGGTCACACAAGCACAAATTTTATTATAGCAACAAGCTGCACAAGCACAAGCAACACAAGCGCAAGCCCAAGCTCAAGCACAATCTCAATATCAAGCACAACAAGCACAAGCTCAAGCACAACTTCTTTCACAAGTAGCGCAAGTGCAAGCATATCAACAAGCACTATAGCAATACCAAGAGCATCAAGAAGCAGCATAATTGGTAGCCCAACAACAAGCGTTGTTGGAACAACAACAAGCACAATAGCAAGCCCAACAACAAGCATTGTTGAAGAAACAACAAGCGCAACAAAAAGCATGAATCCTAGCGCAACAACAACAAGATCAACAATAGGCATCGTCATACAAAAGCAAGTAGAAGCCTACTTCGCTCGACAAAACATGCAGATACCATGAAACAACACACTGACCAACCCATCCATCCAAACCATGATTCAAAAACCTCAAAACACTTTCATCCCACCCCTTGATCCCCATAATGATGTGACGACACAACTCAGGTTGCTCTCACAACAAGTGCTCGACCTTCAATCAGGGCGGACAACCAAAGTGGAAAGCAACTTGTGTGCCTATCCATTCGATAGGAGCCTAGACATGAAACCATTCCCTAAGGGATTTGAAATCCTCAAATTTGACAAATATCGAGGGATGGGAAACCTTGAAGATTACATCAGGGAATTCCAGGTTCATTGTATGGAAGTCGCATATGACGATACTTATCTGATGTGGCTATTCCCTAGGAGCTTGGCAGGTCCTGCTATAGAATGGTTCTCTCGCTTACCTTCAGGCATTAGAACATTCCAGGAAATTAGAGATGCATTCATTAGGAACTACACATGTAACATTGCAATGGATGTTAGTCTCGAAGAACTCTCGGCTCTAAAACAAGGAAAGAATGAGTCTTTCGCCTCATTCCTTTAACGATGGTGATCCAAGGCCAATCAGAGCAAGTGAACCATGCCAGAAGAACAAGTCTGCACAATCATAGCCAACCTTGAAAGCTACTTGTCATTTCATCTCAAGGATTAGGGAATCACCACATATGAGCAATTGATCTCCAAGGTGCTTAGCATTGAAAGAGCCCTTGTGACTCAACCCACAAAATCAACGTCATATCATGAACAACAAAACAATCACCCACCATCAAATTACAATGATAAACCTTGAACATGGGCAAGAAACAAGAATGTTACTAATGATGGTGTCGTTGATGCCAAGGTGGTCATTAGTGGTCCACGCCAAAATACACCCACACCTCAAATCCAATCACAATTCCAAAACACTCATCACACAACATACTAACCCAATAATCCCACCATCAATAACCTCACTAACCAAAGGGGACCTCCCCAACGAAAAAGTTATCCAAAACACAAATACGCTATTTTGGGGGAACCATTGGAGGACATAATGAAAAAGTTGATCGACGAAAAACTTATCAAACCTCCCACATTTGAAAATTACCAAGAACCTGATGTCAAACCCCCTTGGTACAACGAGAATCAACTTTGCGAATTTCACAAAATCAAAGGTCACACCACAAACAATTGCATGAGACTCAAAAATATCATCCAACATCTCATCGACAAGAAAATCATAAACGTGGAACAACCTGCTAGAAATCAGGATCTTCAAATATACATGAATCCGATGCCGAATCATGGCAATAAAGGGAATAAAAATGATAAGGGGAAGGGCAGTGTAAATCATGTGTACGAAACAGTCATTGCTTCCCTAAATGAGGACTGCATGGTCATCACCATCAAGGGTGCCCATGCCAAAGATTGTGGAGTCACCACAAGGGGCGACAATGTTGTAGAACAACTCAAGAGAACGCTAGCACACATCTCCATCATGGAGTTGTTAAAAATCTCATCAGTGTGCTGGCATAAAAAGATCCTTGAGGAAGCATTAGCCTCATCCACTGTCCCCGCAGATCTTGATGTAGAGCATTTCCAAGCTATGGTCGCAAATATCATAACACCTAATCTCCTTACATTCTCTGACCAAGATTTCCCCGCCCAACCATCACACAACTGTGCACTTCACTTGGAAGCCATTATCAACAAGAGAAAAATCAAAAGGGTCTTGGTGGATGGAGGTGCAGGTTTGAACATCTATTCTCTTAGCCTCATCAAGTAGTTAAAAATATTAGAAGATTCCATTGACAAAGGAAAGGGCATCACGATAAGAGCATATGATGACCAAGAAAGAGTGTCTCAAGGCACAATTAAGCTCCCTATTCAAGTAGGGCCAACTCTCATGGAAACCACATGTCAGGTCTTGGACCTCGAATTACCATATAATATCCTCCTGGGACGCCCATGGATTCATGCGATGAAAGCCGTAGCATCAACCTTCCACCAATGTGTGAAATTTACACATAATGGACAAGAGGTTACCATCCATGGAGATCCTATGCCGTTTTCATATTGCAAAAATCTTGAGGCCAAGTATTACAAAATCCCCCAAGTGCCAAAGAATGATGAGGGCCCATCCACACCATACATCGACCCTGCAAATCTCGCGTCCTCTTCTGCGACAGAGACACCCACCATCCCCACCATCCCCACCATCTCCGATATCAACTCTCATCGTCCGGGGCGGTTGTGGGCTTCTACAAACTAACAATGCCTTTGTGATAGAGTTACCACAATCTCCTGGATGTGAGGATGCCACGAGGCTGACCTTGACCCTGTAAATCTTGGTCTTGGATGTGCCACTCTGAGAATAACCATACATGGCCGAAGTCCTCCGGTTAGAATGGCTAATGTTTCTCCTCAGCCAGTGCTAACACAACTACATTCACCAATATCCACAGGTGAAGAAACACATAATTTTATAACTAAGCCCTATATTAGTAGTGATGACGAAGATACAGCCAATCTACCTAGGTTATTAGGATGCCACCTATGTGATTAGTACTTCCTATCCTTGAAACGGACCATCAAAATCATGAGATCCACTTAGTCTACCCCCAACTGATTGACTATGACCAACGAGGACCACCAGTTCTCGATACATTTGAAAATGATGAAGCGCTCTCAGAATTCATGGGGTTGAGGGATAACATTCCGGATGGAGATCACAAGGCAGGATTCATAATGGAGTTAGACACACACGCTTATTATGGGGAAACGATTGAATCCTTCAGTCGCAAAAGTGAGAAACTAAGAATCATATCCAAGTCCTTGAGTGAAAACCACACCGTGGCACTCTCCGACAAGAAAATAGTAAAAATAAAGGACGTATCCAGCGGTGAAACCTCTACGGTATGGGGATGGAGGATTCAATCTTCCTCTAAGATCTCTTCACGGGAAGTCGGTGGTCTTGACTGAAAAATAAAATCCGGTTAACATAGGAATAGGGAGACCCGCATATCACGTTCTGTAGAGATCATTATTATTAACAAAGAACAAGAACTCCTAGCAGCATTCCTAAAGGAAAGGAAAATAAACTTCGCATGGAGTTATTCTGACATGCCAGGGCTTGATCCAAAGACTGTGGTTCAACATTTAGCAGTATATCCAGAAGCAAAGCTGGTCAAACAGAAGCTTTGAAAAATGCATCCCCAAATCACTGTTAGTCAAATGGAGCTCAAAAGTTTGTTAGATAGAGTTTATCGACAATTGATTATCCGAATGGGTGTCAAATTTAATTTTTGTTTCAAACCTAACGTAGCCATCGAGGTCTGCTGCGGACTTTGAGATTTGAACAAGGCATGTCCCAGGATGATTTCCCTTCCAATATTGACATGATATGATAGACATGGCAGTGAGGACATGAGATGCTATCACTAATGGACTATATTTTTGAGGATACAACTTGATTATGACGGCAAAGAAGATCAACATAGGCTGCCTTCACTTGTCCATGGGGGACCTATTTTTGGAACATGATGCCATTCGGCCTAAAGAATGTAGGAGCAACCTATCAAAGGGCCATGACACTAATATTCCATGACATGATTCATAAAACAGTCAAAGACTATGTTGACGACATTCTAGCTAAATCAAGGAAAAGAAAAGATCATATAGCAACTCTAAGTGCTATCTTTGACAAAATGGAAGAATACAAAGTCAAACTAAATCCCAAGAAGTGTGTCTACGGCGTACAATCAGGTAAACTGCTAGGATACATAGTCTCCATGAGGGGTATCGAGGTGGATCCACCAAAAGTGAAAGCAATCCTTGAGATGGAAGCACCAAAGACATTAAAACAACTGAGAGTTCTCCAAGGCCGACTTCAATCCATTCGACGGTTTATAGCACAACTGGCAGACAAGCAGAACCCATATTCTCACCTACTCCACAAGGGGGTAGCATACAAATGGGACACAAAATATGAAGAGGCATTCAACAAGATCAAGGAATATCTACTGACACCACTAATTTTAATGCCATCTATCCCACGAAAGCCATTAATCTTATATGTATCAGCAACAACAGTAGCCCTAGGAGCTCTCTTAGCCCAACATGATGAAACGAAATGGAGAGGGCTATCTACTATATCAATAGGAAAATGGTCAGCCATGAGCTAAATTACTCATTCATCAAGAAAGCTTGCCTCACAGTAGTATTTGCATCCCAAAAATTCAGACACTACATGTTGGCACACAAGATAAAGCTCATTGCAAAAATTGATCCCCTCAAATATCTACTATCAAAGGCAATGCTAACCGGTAGAATGGAAAAATGGGTAATGATATTATCAGAGTACGACATTGAGTATGTGGAGCAGAAAGCCATTAAAGGTCAGGTTATTGCAGATCAACTAGCAGAAGCACCTATGTTTTCTAAGAATCCCCTTGTCTCAGAGTTTCCAGATGAGTCTATTTTTAACCTCAATGTAGCTGATCACTGGAAATTATACTTTGATGGCTCATACACGTAGCACAGATCAGGAGCTGGTGTCTTCTTCATCACCCCATAGGGGGACTGCATACCAAGGTCATACAAACTAGCATTTCCTTGTACTAATAACATCGCAGAATACGAGGCTTTGACTATAGGTCTCAGGATAGCAGTACAATGGAATATCATAAATCTCAAATTCTACGGAGACTCTCAGTTAATCATAAATCAGGTCAATAATGAATATTAGACTAAGGATGATAAGCTCACTCCATACAAGAAATTGGTGGAGACTCTAAAGGAATCCTTCATTGACATAACATTTGAGCAGATCCCAAGAACCAACAACAGAGCAGCAGATGCGATGGCGACAATTGGATCCTTGCTGAATATCCCCAACAATGTCCCCAAATACGAATTCTTGATTGAGCAGCTTCTCGTTCCTGCATTCGAGGTACCAGAATCAGAATTCGTGTGCGAAATCATTGGTCCCGACGATTCTTGGTACCATGACATCTACACATATCTTCGCATAGGAGTCATACCTGCTGACCTACCATCAAGCCTAAAACAAACCTTTATCAAAAAGGCATCTAGATTTGTCATCCGAGGTGATACCTTATACCATAGAAGCATAGAAGGTACCTTGTTACGTTGCTTAAATGCTGAAGAGGCATTAACCACTCTAACCGAGGCTCATAACGGTATTTGTGGCTCACACTTGAGTGGAATGAACATCACCAAGAAATTACTGAGGATGGGGTATTACTGGCCCGCAATGGAAAGAGAAGCACATGATCATGCTAAAAAGTGTTTACAATGTCAGCAGCATGGGGATCTCATCCATGCTCTAGCTCAAGAGCTTCACCCAATCGTCACACCATGGCCCTTCTCGCAATGGGGACTCGATCTCATTGGAAAAATCACACCCACCTCATCCAATGGCCATAAGTTCATCATTGCTGCAACTGAGTACTTCACTAAATGGGTGGAAGCTATACCTATGACATATATTACTGGGAAGCAGATCTCAAAATTTATCCTAAACTATCTCATCTGTTGTTACGGTGTCCCCCAAGCCATTATCTTAGATAACGGGACACTATTCAAGAACCAGGAGGTTCACGACTTGTGCGAGAAATTCAGAATCCAGCATCGCTTCTCCACCCAGTATTATCCCCAAGGCAATGGCCAAGCAGAAGCTATGAACAAAACCATCCTCAAAATCCTCAAGAAAATAGTCAATGACGTAGGTCGTGACTGGCATCTGCATCTTAATCCCGCCCTCTGGGCTTATCAAACTAGCATCCACACACCCACTGGCACCACCCCATTCTCCTTGGTCTACGGATCAGAAGCCATACTCCCCATTGAGATCGAGCTCCCATCCCTTATAATATCATTGCAAAACCTCATCACGGATGAGGAATATCGGATATCAAAACTAAATGAGCTAGAGTTACTGGATGAGAAATGCATAGATGCTCTAAATCATCTTCAAGTCTATCAAAACAGACTCAAATGGAGCTACAACAAGATCAGAAGCAGGACTTTCCAAGTCAGAGAATTGGTCTTAAAAGAAAATTAGAGGAATATCCCAAATCCTAGCAGCAAAGGCAAGTTCGAACCTAATTGGCTAGGACCTTTCATCATCACAAGCAGCTATAAATCAGGGGCATATCAGCTATCAACACTTGAAGGGGAACCTTTGCAGGAGCCCATGAATAGCTCCCATCTCAAAAAGTTTTATGCCTAAATCTTCCAAGGTATAAAACCAAAAATCCAAAAAATCAGAAAAAGTCTTGAAAAAAGGGTTACTTTGGCGAAAACCTGGCAAACAGGCGTCTTGGTAACAACAAAAAAATCAAAAAAGCAAAAAATCCAAAAAAAATCAGAAAAAGGATAAAAAAAAATTGTCCTCTAGTGAAAACCACCTCGGTGGCACTTTGGGCAAGTACCTCGGTAAAAACCTGGCAAACAGGCACCTTGTGTAAATAAGCACTATCCATCCACAGGGATCTTTATGAAGCGATGCATCATCCATCCATTTCGCTTCCATCATCCATCGCATTGGTCTCAGTCCATCACATCCCACGCATCGTACCAGCAGTCACGGTGTTCATATCATGATCCCTCCTAGTACTACTCGACCCATCCTCAAAGGTGGGTTGTCCTACCTTTATCGGAGTAGTCTATTGCATCACACTAGGAATGCGTTATTGGATCGGATTCATGTGTGATCTTAAAATCCTCAAAATTAGGAAATCAAAAACATTAGAAAATTAGAAAATCAAAACATTCAAATCATATCAAAATCCAAAAATAGGTCAAAATTCATTCAAAAAATAAAAACAAGAGTCGTCTTGTCGAACTACGTAGTCTCGAGCTTGAATGTAGGCAAGGTTGATCTTTGATCATTCCCAGAACATTTAGGTCAGTCCTATGAGTCTATCATAATGTGACATTTCATCATGTATATCTTGATGCATAAATCGGTCAAGTGTCGGCCAAACTCGTCGTCTCGAGCTTAAAAGCGTAGGAAAGGCTCATCTTTGATTAGCGAGACATCAAAATCCAAAAACATTAAAAAAACATCAAAATCCAAAACATTCGAAAAACATCAAAATCCAAAAACATTTGAAAAACATCAAAACCCCAAAAACATCGCAAAATCCAAAAATCAAAAGATTTGAAAAATCCAAATTACCAAAAACAGCCTCAAAAAAACATTCCAAAAACGTCAAAAACATCCAAATATTTGAGAAAATCCATCCATCTCATCTCGCTTCCACCCGCAATAAGCATCATCCATAATAAACTGATCGTCATCATCAACCTTTGGTCAAACAATCGGAAACAAGTCTAGCAAGTTTAAAGTGAAAACCCAAAAACGTCAAGTCTTAAGTCTAAGTCAGTGCATAAGCAAGTTGGTTATCTCTTCGTATCGGTAACACATCATCTGAAATGGTCCCATATCAATCATCCCTTATAAACGAAATGACATGCCGCCATCCACTAACATGTCCTAGGATGAATCCTTCCTACAATGGGCATTATCTTTTGGCAATAAGTTTTGGTTATCATCATTAGAAAACACAATCCTTTTTCCGTTAGCAGTATTGAAGAACATCAGTTTGTTTTTTTACTTGGTTTTATCTTTTGACTTATCTTATTTACGCTCATTCCAAGGACATCTCGATGATATCCCAAAGCAGAGGATTTAGAGAAATAGGAATGGGGCAATGATCATTATCTTTTGTCTGCTGTGCTTGTTGGATGTTCTTGTAATATAACCTCGGCGAATACTTGCTTTGTTAGGTATGTGCAGAAGAGGTCTAGGGCAACTTGTTGACTATTGCAGGGATAGGTTTACCTTTCCCTGTTT
Source organism: Sequoia sempervirens (assembly GCA_007258455.2). Lineage (NCBI taxonomy): Eukaryota > Viridiplantae > Streptophyta > Pinopsida > Cupressales > Cupressaceae > Sequoia > Sequoia sempervirens. The sequence goes on from VDFB02188626.1 coordinate 14,799, forward strand.
TGGTCCGAGATGTCTAAAACTTCTGAAGTGCATCCTAGCAAGGTTTCCGTATGTTAGGTGTGAACAAGAATACTCCTATCTGATTGTTGAGTCAAAGTCCATCACACTAAGTACCATGCCATCCTAGTTTGCTATACCTTGATGCATCGTACCATGTGTGTTATCAAACATAAGAAAATTTGGCCCTTTGAAAATCCCAATTCCTCAGCAAGTAATCATCATCATCATCATCATTCGCATTTGTGTCATCTTGTGTCTTATTGAAATGACTACTTTTTTTCTTACTAATCATGCTAACAAAGTAATATGATAGTTGATCACCATCACCATCATCATCATCGATCCTGCATCCACGAATCATTAGCATATTGCATAAGCATATCATATAGAAATCATTAGCATATTGCATAACATATCATATAGGAAACATACACATTGCATTTTAATAGGTGCATTGATGACATCACATTCCACCCATTACATGGCATCTCATGGCATTACATTGATCATTGCATAAGCATTCATTTGCATTTCATAACCATTTCATATTACCATTACATAAATCATCACATAATATGAACGAAAGCATCTCATAATCATTATAATCATAAGCAATAGGTATATAAGCATTTAATTCATTACACATACATAATTGCATAGCATCACATCATCATATTTCATTCACATTACGCATCAGCATATAACATCGCATTAATATAACATTGCATCACATACATCATCATTTAGGATATTAACATTTGTTATTCTAAGCATCTCATAACACCATTTCATTAGCATCATATCACGACCATCGCATCATTTCACATTCATCCATAAATCATCTCATATATAAACATTTTCCCACATATCATTGCGTATACCATAGATCATATCACACTTCAAATTTTGCATTGGCATAACATAAATCATCATAACATCATTGCACATCATTACATTGCATAAACATCATTAGAAATAAATGCATCCATAAAACATCACTGCAAAGCATATAGAAATAAACCATCCATGCATAAATAAAAGTACACGGTACATCTCATCAAAATCGGCTCATATATATATCATATCATCAATTGTCATAGTACAAATAATAATCAGATCATTGTACATATATGTCAATCGGTACAAAATGCCCATCGGGCTATCAAAAATGAGCCCGTAAAGCATAAAAGGGTACATCATAAAATCTGGATCATGGCCGATCTTCGTGGATCCTACACTCACCCCTGTCACCGTGACCCTCTGGTGGTCTTTGACTAGCCTGCTCTGAGTACTCTGGGACCCAATCTACTCTAGGTACATGGTCATGTTAGGCCTGGCGATAGTACTCTATCTCTCAGATAGCATCTCTATAAGATCGTACCGGCACTGTACCCTGAGATGAGGAGGATGTCATGCTCTCAATTTGCTGCCTGCGGCCTAGCTCTGTCACTGCCTGTAGCTCTACAGCCTGTCTCTGCTCCATAGCCTGATCCCTCTCTGCTCTCAGCCGCTCTCTGTCAGCCCATGCCTGGTCCCTCTCGGCTGTCACTGCCTGTACTTGTTCCTATAACTGCAAAATCAAGGCATCCCATGCGTCTGCCTGTCCTACTGGCTATGCTCGTGGCTGCGCATGAACTTGACCCTCACCCTCGGCTCGTGGTGGTGGGACTGGCAGATCCTACTGCTAGTCCTACATGGGAACATCCTCGCGACCTGGTGGAACTGGGGGCACCCCTGGTGGATCCTGCCGGATCTCAACCCTCGGTCCTCGTGCTCATCCTCGTCCTCTGCCTCTGCCTCTGACCTTGTATGCCTCTGGATCCTCACCTGGAACAGTCAACCGGAGAGGAGGCCTGAACCAGTCTCTATAGGCCTGCATAGTCCCTGGATCTGCCAAATCCCGATCGTAAGCCCAAGGTCGGACCACCAAATGTCGAAAGCTGTCAACCACCTCAGTGGTAGGAATACCAGGCCCCCATAACACATGTGTCAGGCTACGTGCAAACACGGCTACGTAGTCGTCATCCGGCCGATCCTGCGGCTCCCCAAATTGACGCTGTACGCGCCTTGGCAGGTACCGCTCAATCATCGTATGCTCCTGCCCCTGCATGTATCAATCCTAGCGGCAATAAAAGAGCTGATCTGCATCATCAGCCCATCTAGGCTGACTGAGGTACGGTCTCTAGGTAAACACCAACATCTCATCTAGGACCCGCCTCCAGTAGGGGATCCCGTGCTCTCCAGTGTGTGTGAAGGACACCACCTCTGTATCGTGTCACCAGGGCATCCTCTGCCCCCATCAGAATCGGAACGACCCATGGACGTAGCACAAAAATGTGCTCCCATGCCCAAACATGTAGCAAGGTCACTCCACCTCCCAACGCTCTGCCATCTATGTATGCGTACTCGTAGAAATCCCTGTAAAGTGAAGCCAGAAGGATGGGCCCCCACGTGAAGTGAACTAGCCTGTCTCGGACCATCCTCTCCCAGCAGTATCCCCATCCAGGATTGAAATACCGCCCTCATCTGTCTGGGGCAACCAAACCTGAAATGATCACCGTAATTGCCCAGCAGAAGGGAGGTACTATAACTCGGTACCGCTCTAGCTCGATCTGCCCCTAGCAGTAAATGATGTCTCAAGTGGCGAGGACTCGGGTGCAGCACTCGCATCCCTCCTCCATGTCATAGATCACCCGGCGGCCATGAATGGGCAAACGTAATATGCGCCAGACGTCCTCCGATGTGACGGTTGCCTCACCAGTGGGAAGATGAAACGATGATGTCTCGCTGTGCCACCTCTTGGCTAGCGTTGATAGCATCCCTAGGTGTGTGTGCACGGGAGCCGCATACGCAATATGCCATAGTCCTGCAGCTCCCAGCCGATCCTGGTCTCTATTGCTAAAGTCCCGTAGGACGCTTGCCAAATCTCGTGACCGGTGCTCCCGAGAATAAAGCTCCCTAGGCCCGTCCTGCATAAGCAAAGTCAGCATGTTAAATTTTTTGGAAAATTCCTAACCTAACGCCTTAAACTCATTTCTAGCGGCGTAGTTTGTGAAGGCGTCACAGTTTGAGTTTCCTCAAACTCTGACGCTGGACATAGAATTTCGTTAAACAGAGCCGTTGCGGCGCACTTTTGCCCTCAGCATCGCAGTTTTCATGAAAAGGGCGCCACCATGGCACAATTTTCCAAACTGGCCCGCCGAGTCTGAGCTGAGCCTGAGCCCGAGCCCAGCGGTGGAGTTTCTAAACTCCAAACTGCACTGTTGCGGCGCTAAATAGTGCCGCTGCAGCGCTAAATAGCATCGCTGCAGCGCAAAAAGGCTAAAAGCGGTGCACTTTAAACACCGAGTGGTGCTATAATAGCGCCGCTGGAGGCGAGCTCTCATTAAAAGCGGTAATAAATGCATTAAAATGTAAAAACAAAGCTTCAGTTAGGGTCACATACTGGGGCACCGATGCCAAGTAGCCGCTGGTAGGTCCGAACTTAGTCAAAAATGTTTAGGGGAAGCTGTCGTTGTGCCATATTGTCAGGAGGTCAGAGCTCGAATCTCAAGGTTTGCTAGCGGAGGTGTGTGAAAATGACTTGAAAGTGACCCCTCGAGCCCCTTTTAAGCCTAAAAATTAGGGTTTTTTGACCCTTTAGGGTTGTCCTACTAGGGTTTTGGACCCCCAAACCTATTTTCGTCCGTTCGAGGCTTGTTCTTCATCGTTTTATTGCATTTAGACAAGTTTTTAGCCTCCCGGACCCCTTTCGGACCTGTCGGGCACTTTGTCACTTTTTTTTCGCGAGATCACCCAAAAAATTAAAATTTTCATCTGATCTCTCGAGGGGGCATTATAATGGCATGTTTTCTTTCACCATGCAGTAGTGGGGCAAGTTTTTAATATCAAAATTTTTTTGGCTTTGATCGAGATCGTTTATTCTTTGAACCAGCGCAACGAGTGCATTGCTTCAAAGAGGGGCAAAATGTAGACATCGAAAATATATTGATTGACATCGTGCATTCGATCCTGACTTACTAACATCATTTCTTCCTAAATCATCCCTTAGTCTAACCATTTAATCAAATTCTGATTAAATTCATCAATATCCTCTCTTGGTTAAATAAATCACTTTATCTGAATCAAGTCACTTTCTCTTATTAATTAAATCAATCCATCTGATCTAATTATCCCTATTTAATTAAATAATCAATTTATTTGATTAAATCTCTAAGGTCTGTCCATTAAATTAAATAAATTAAAACCTTATTTGATTTAATCTAACACCACCTTTTAATTAAATAAATCAAAATCTTTATTTAATTAGCCTCTTATCTTATTATTCTCTTATCTGATTTAAATAAATTCATAAATCTAAGTCAAATAAGTCACATCATCTAATCTCCTATTAAATTAATTAACCTTTGATTAATTTAATCTAATCTCATGTCACATCCTCTAGATAATGCAAGTTGCACATGAAAATAGATTTAATTCATTTATTAAATCTCTATTTTCCTCACAAGGCATCTTTTGGAATATTCTCTCAATTTGAATTCAAAATTCCAAGTCAACATGTACATCCAACAAGGCATTTAAAACCTCTTACATGTCCTTTGCCTTGAGCCAAGTGGCATTTATTGCATTTTCCCTTCCCTCTTACATGTCATTTCAACAAATTTGAATTTCAAATATTGGCATTTATTGGCACAAACCCCAAATCTTGCACATCCATCATCCATTCATAGCTTGACAAGTGGCACCATATCATTGGATGAATATTAGTCCCATATTGCTCAAATTTGGGCATTCATCCATCTTGAAATCCTATAAATGAAGAGCTCCTCTCTTCATTTTATCATCCACAATTTGAGTAAACTTACTATGCTCAAATCATTAAAAAATTTTATCATCCACAATCCAAGCAAAGTTACCATGCTAAAATACTTAGCCATCTTCATCCATCATTTGAATTCTTAGCTAGGCCTTTTGCAGATTTGGCTTGGAGTTCTCACCTTCTCATCAAAGTGGATCAACATCATCTTCAACATTCAAATCTTGCATCATAGGAATTGGGAAAGGGCCAATTTTCACATCAAATTGGCACCAATTCCCCCATGGGATCAAGTGTTTGCTATTTAAATTAGGATTTAATTTAGTTTTTATCATTTCATTGTGCTCTTGCTTATTTTCTTTCCTATTTTGAGTTTGCAAATGGATTTCATGGGGAATCCTTCTTTTAGCTTGCAAATCCTTGTCTAACTCGTTTATTCATGTTGTTTTGCAGGTACTAGGAAAGGGGTTCGCACATTAATCAATCAATAGGAGTGGGTGATCTAGAATTTCAAAATAAATAGAAGTCAGTGATTATAAACTTAAAACTATGACTTGTAGGAACACAAAGTAATGTTTATCTACATGCAACATGCATAGAACAACATTGAAAATAAAAATACTTATCTATTTGATGAGATCCCTTGAGTGGCCAACTCTCAAGAGTTCCTACGATTAACTCAAATCACATGTGGTTCTTTTGCATCTTCAAAATAAGTCATTCATAAAACTTCCATTACTTAGAACTATTGACTCAGAATGAGACTGGAAATATTTATTTATTCATAAAAGTGTAACATAAAGAACATCATTGAATCGTATTCAAAATATCATAATCAACATATCCTTGTTTTTGGTAGTTACACATATTTATATTGTACCACTGCAAAATCCTATTTTTCAGATGGCAAGAGAATACCATTGAAAAAATATTTAAAATAAAATTTCAATTAACTAACTGACTGATGTCCATAGCATAAAACATATTAAAAGCTCCGAGTGCAGCTGTAAAGTCTTTAAACATAAATTTAACAAAAAACATTAAAGGAAATCGTTCCACTATGCACGCCTAGATTTCTGGCACTCAAACTTCTGGTGCTTTAACTTCAACCACTTGAAGTCCACTCCATGCGCTAGTCGTGCATAATGTCCTATAGAATGACTTAAAGTCTATACCATTATGTTATTGTTAGTTCTAAGCTAATTTCAATCAATTTAAGAAATAAAGATTTATACATCATTTTACAAAAAAGTAGACAATTATTGCTCCTAAAAATAAACAATTGGTAGGGCTAAAGTGGAACTTGGTAGAAAGAAAGAAGGGTATTTAGCTTATTATAATCATGAGGTTATTTATACCTCATCATTTGGTCCTGTGAATGTTCCTTTGTTTCCAAAATGTATATATTTTGTTTCTTTCATAGATGATTATAGTAGGACATTTGTTTATTTTCTCAGAAGAAAAGCTAAAGTCTTTAGTCGATTTAAGGAGTTTAAATCCTTGGTAGAAAATCAGACTAGTAGAAAGATTAAGTGTTTGACGACTGTTAGAATGTTAATCTTTATTTGGTAAAGGTTATTCTTTAATTGTAATTATTTACTTGTAGCCACCTCCTTAAGAGGCTTTTAACAACTTGCACACACATAGATGAATGGTGGCATTCATTGAGTTGAGAGTTACTTTCTAATTCTAACTCCTCTTCTAACCTCTATATATTGAGGTGCCTCTCCTCTCATTCTTCATTCAAGCAAGCAAGCTTAAGGCTTAAGTTCTCTCTCTCTCTCTCTCTCTCTCTCTCTCTCTCTCTCTCTCTCTTTGTATCATTCTTAGGCATTTTTTCTGCATTCATAATATTGGGTTTTTTTCTTGTTTTTTCCCCTTATCAAACTCTTGTGTCTCCTTTGCATTTGGTGGTGCTTGGTTTGGCTACTCTCTCTTTGGTAATATTTTTCCTTCAAACAATGCTCATTGATTAGTTCTTTCCTTTGCTCAATTTATATTTAATCTCATGGTATTAGAGATTGGTATTACTAATCTTTTGTGAGCTACATTGTTGAAGGTTTACCAAGTTTTAAAGGAACACCATTGGTGGCACTCTAAGAGAGGAGTAGAAGAGCCAAAAGTTTAATCTTGCTTCTTCTCTAATATTCTTTTCTAACCCTTATGCACTTTTTTTTAATCTAAAAATTTCTAAGTATTTTTTATTTTCAAATTTCAAAGCTATAGAAGTTGCATGCATATCTAATTTTTTACAATTTTTTTAGAAACCCTCAAATAAAGAGTTATATCATTTTTTTTTTATAAAAAATCATTAGTTTTGTACAAATATGCAAAAAAATCACTTTATTCTGCATGTTATTATATGAATATTCAAATTTCTTAAAAAATCAAAAAAATAAATTATTTTTCTTTCAAAATTAATCTCTGTTTTTTTTTACATATTAATATCAAATAAATATTTTTTTCTTTTCAAAGATTAAAATCAATAATAATAAAAAACAATTTTCTTTCATTTAAGGGTTGGCTTTTTTAAGTAGCCCTCCAAACTTTTCTAAAATCAAAATTTAAAAGTTTCCTAAATTTTATAATATTTAAAAAAAAATTACCTAAATTTTAAAAAAGTTTCTCTAAATCTATAAACATTCTTTTTTGTTTTTTCTAAAAAACCTAAACTCTAGGTTTCAAAATCCTTTGCGGCCCATATTCTTTTTCCTGTGCCCATTTAAAAGTTAAGTTACTTTTAAAAAGTTTCCTTTATTTTTTTCAAGTTTAAAAAAAAACATATGTAAGTTTTATTAATTTATAAAGTTTTATTTAAAAGTTTCTTTACTTATTAAAAACGATATTTTTAATATTTTTTAAATATAAAAGCTTTCAATCATTTAAACTTTTTATATATTGCTTTTTAAAAGATTAATAAATAATATTTTATATTTTTTATTCAAATTTTATAATAGTTTTTTAATCAAAATTTTAATCATTTAATTTTAACATTACAATTTTCTATAGTTTTTAAAGGAGTTTTTTTTAATTCAAACAAAAGGGGTATTTTTTATTTTGTAAAAAAATATTTAGAACAGTTATTATTTTTAATAAAATTGTGAATTTTTTTACAATCATGTCTACTTTAATTCCTGAAATTAAGTTGACTTCTTCTAACTATCATTTTTGGAAAATGCATATCTCTTTTATTTTTTGTTTTAAACATCTTTTAAATGTTGCTACGGATCCAAAATCAAAACTTGATCCGTTTGAATCCAAAGATGATCAAGAAAAATGGAGGCTCAAAAATGAGGAAGCCCTTGGCCTCATAGGTATTTCCATGTCACCTGAACTATATGTTCACATTGGGACATGCAAAAAAGCCTATGAAGCATGGGACAAACTCAAAACTAATTATGATAGTTCAAATGAATCTAGAAAAATTCAACTTCAAGATCAACTTGAAGATTTGAAGTATTCTGATTTCAAATCTATGGATGATTTTCTATTAAAATTTGATGCTTTGAATAGTCAATTGAATGGTTTAGGAGTAAAGTTAGAAGATCTTAGATTAACTCATCTTATTATTGAAAAATGTCTTCCTAGGAATTTTTAGCAATTTATTACTAATATTCATGCTCAATTAGCTATTCCTTCTTTAGCTACTCAATTAACTTATGATATTTTTCGCAATTTATTAAGACAGGAAGAAGCTAAGTTAATTCAATTGGTAATCTTAAATCTAATGAGCATGCCTTTTTGTCTAATCATAAGCAAAATTTTAAGCCTCATTCTAAACAACAATATTATAATAATAAACCTCATTATAATAATGACAATGATACTAGAAAGTCTAACTCTTCTTGTATAGTTGTAAAATTGCAACCCTTGTAATTTCACATACATCCTTGTGTCTGCTTTAGTGTCCACTTCCTTAACACTTGTGTAGGTTCATTTTAATCCCAACATTAACCTTTTTCCCTTCTCAGGATGCTTTGAACCCCTTTTCAGTAGCTACCCTTCGCGTGTCAGCTTTGCATCGAACTTTTTGTTTTTCCCATTCGTATCATTTTGTGTCTAGACACTAGTGCACCACGTGGACGTTTGCACGTTGCATTAGCATCTTGCGATGTTTCAACGTTCAAATGACCATTTCCAAGCATGTTTGCCACTTGTCACCTCCTTTGGTTGGTGGTAACAACTTGAGATGCCTTGTAACTGCCTGGGAAGCTTCTTTTTGCTTCCCTTCTCCCTTTAAAATATGTCTTTTCAATTCATTTTCACTTCTAGCTTCACTCCTAACTTCTCCTCTTCTTCTCAATCTTGGCACTCTCCCATCTTGCTCTTGCTGGCACAACTCTCTTGTTTGTTACAACAACCTTTGACAACACTTTCAATCTCTCTTAGCATTTTTCTTTGCAAATCTCTCAAGCTCTTACAACACTCCTTGCACACTCTTGGCTCTTTCAACTCTCTTACTCTCTCTCTTTGGCTTCCTTAAGCCTTGCAGCTTCATCTCCCTTTCCTTCTGCTTGCAAGCATCCTGAGATTCCATATCCCCTATCTACTGCATCTCTACTTCTTGATACGGTTTCTCCTCCTCGAGTGGGGATTGCTTCTTTCCCCTACATTTTGTGATACAGGTTCTCCTCCTCGAGCGGGGTTTGCTTTTATCACATCACATTTGATTACTTCTCATTCCTCTCTATCTTTTTGGCTATCCATGGAGGTGGGAACACCAAAACAGGGGGTTTGACTGAGGAAAACCCCTATACAGCCCCAACAATTTCTCCAGATATTACACATGCAGGTCTTGAAGAAATTCATTTGCTAGAGGCTTCATCACTTGTGTGGTTGTAAGCATTTCCTTTCTATCTCTTATTTCCTCTATCATTTCTACTTCACTTTATTTCAGTTCTATCACTTTCTGTTACTTTCCTATATTATGGAAGTCCAAGTTAGCAATTAGAATAGAAGTGGTCACTTTGCCATTTTTTGTGATAACCCCACTTTCTGGTTTGTATGAGATGTCAGTGTGCCACACGATCGTCTGTATCCCATGCTACCGTCCTTTGACCAAGAGCTTGTCAGTTTGCCCAGAGAATCTTTGTGATCTGCTCTTTTGGATTCTAGAACTCTCGCATTGTTCCTTGAGGTAGTTTAGAGAAGTTTGCCCCATGAGGCTCTTTAAATGAAGAGAATTCATGAGTAGTAAATCCCCCTTCTCTACATTTTGGTGAACCTGACGTGAAGAGGGTATTTTTTTTCAAAAAATAGGAATTTATTTACCCCTACTTGGCAAGGTCATAACTTTTGACTCTGTGCTCAGAATTCAATACTATTTGCACCGTTGGAAAGGTCTCCTAGAGAACTAGTATTAAACCCTAAAATAACATGCCTTTGGCTATCAACTTTTAGGGACCAACACAATTTTTGACCTCAAATTCTACTTCAAAGACCTCCAAAAATACAAATTATTAGAACCTAGAAAATACAGAAAAATTTGAAAAATCTGGATTTTTGGTTTTTCTTAGTTTTGTCATCAGCCAACTTGTTTATTCATTATTTATCATATTTAACTTACAATAAATTTCAAGATGAATTTAATATCTTCTTAAATTATGAGTTCAATATCTAATTATATTCAAAATGTTAATGATGTTCCATTTCATGTATGTGATAGTGACTTGGCCTTGCCCATGTCATTTGGTATCTTTGATCCTTCTCACGAAATTCCTCTTGCTTCAAAGGATATTTTGTTGGAAGAAGATGAAATCATTGATACCTTTCTTAACATTACTCTACCTTCTCTTCATCCTGATGCACTCTCTTGTAGGGATGATGCATTAGTGAATGATGAATCTTTTCATCCCAATGCACTCTCTTCTAGAGACGTGGCATTGGTGAATGATGAATCTCATCTTTTTTTCAATGCACTCTCCTCTAGAGATGGTGCATTCATGAATGATGGTACTCCTTCCACATCTTATCCTCCTTGGATCGATGTTGAGAACATCTCTTCAAATAATTATCCCACTAGTTGTGATGATTCTATAAATATAGTCTATGTCTCTGCTGCCCCTAAAAGGCCTAAGATATCTATTATTTATTTGACTCCAGGTAGTCCTTCTCCTAAAAAGTTATGACTCTCCTGATCTTTATAAGGCTCCCTCTTATAGAGTGGTAGCCCATACTTATAAGAATAGATTGAATAAACAACCATGCCTTCCTCAAGCTCCTAAACCTACAACTAAAGCACTTGGTGATTACAATCTTGTTGAGCAACTCCAAGTTACTCTGACTAAGATCTCACTATGGGAATTGATTTAGTCTACTCTGATTTATAAAGGTATGCATTAGGAAGCATTGGAAAAGATCCTCTTACCTCCTTTCGCTAGGCCGACAAATGCTAATGTGTTGATAGCTCATATTCGTGCGGACTTTCCAAATATTACATTCTATCCACATGAACTCCCTCCTTCGAAAGTACAGTTAAGCAAGCGGACCCTCTAATGATCATAGTTAAAATTAATAAAATTGGCATTAGATGTACCCTCATTGATGCTCGTTCGAATCTTAATGTATGTAGCATTGATCTATTGCCTAAGATTAATATTGATCCATCTTCTCTTAATACTTATTCCATTAACATTCGTGGGTTTGATAATGTCGGTCGACAAGCCCCAGGCATGATAGTATTGCCTTTGAGGTTGGTATCGATTACCGTACCCACCTTTGTATATGTTATGTAAGAAAATTTACCTTATAACCTTCTTCTTGGTAGACTGTGGATTCATGCTATGGGTGCAATCCCGTCTACCTTGCATCAATCTATTAAGTTCATTTACAATAATTAAGTAGTCATAGTCAAGCCTGACCCTAATGCTATGCACTTATGTTAAATGGCAGTTGCCAAATAGGTTTTGGTTGTGCCTACTCTTATTCCTTCAGTGTCTTCCAATGTGTTGATGTTTACTCTAGCAGTACCTACTACAAAGGATACTCTTGAGATAGATTTTCCTGAAGAAGATCCTTTTGAAGTGAGAAATCCTAAGTCTACTATTTCTACTTCTCAAAAGAATGCATGTTTCGGCGATGATTGGGGTTCCTTAGACTTCACAGATTCCTTCATTAGGGAATATAAAGTCAACCCGATCCACTTAGACCTTCCAATAACATCATCCAAACCTCCTATCGAAGATGGTTATTCTTTTGCATCACAGGATAGTGTGAGAAACATTTGTAATGTCCTTGATGTCGACCCTCCTTCTGAGGAAGATGATTGCACTTCTGTTAGAGAGGTTAATGCTGGTAGCCTTGTCAGGAAAGTTGATGGTGATCCCATAGAAGAGTGTGATCCCCATTCCTAGAACAACGTTCTCTATGGAAATCCTCCTCTATTGTCTTCTATCTTCATGTCTTCCTCTTGTGAGTAGTCAAAATTTTCTCCACAAGAGAAAGGGTTGCTTGCTACTCCTCATTCTTTATCTAAACAAGAGTGTATTTTGTTGTGGCTTCTAAAAGCTCGCTTGATTACACTTCCTTCTCCTACACACAAAAAATCTCATAAGCATGATGAAGAAAAACATTCTTTCTATGCATATCATCAAGTGCCTAGCCATTCCACTAGTGAATGTAAGGCCTTGAAAGATAAAATACAACTTCATGATTCAGGTGTCATCACCCATTTATTTGTTGATGCACCTGTCTTTTCTTTGCATGACAAGTGATATTGAGGCTTTCCTCTATCCTACATGTTCTAAGTACCTTGCATGGTTCTCCTCCCTTGTATGTTGGGGGTAGTGATGAATTATTCTGGAGATGTGTGTCCTTCTTAAAGGACTCCCTCTCTTCTCTCTATCTTTCAATTGAAGTGTCCCTTGAGTGGACCCCTTTTATCTTGAAGGGTTCCTGAGGGATCCCCTTTGAAATTTTATATTGCTTTAATGCAAAAGCTTAATATGGTAGATTGATTGCCTAGTATTGTTCCATCTAAAATTGTATGCACAAGATGCATGAGTGGTAAGATGCATAGGGAGCCCTTTCCACATGGTCAATCATGGAGGGATACTCATAAGTTGCACCTAGTTCATAGTGACCTTTTGGGACCCATGGAGAATAACTCCATCCAAGGATCAAGGTATGCAATTAATTTTGTTGATGATTATTCTAGAAGAACTTGGATCTATTTTCTTCATAGTAAGGATCAAGTTCTTGATATATTTTCTGAACTTCATAAATTTGTTGAAAGACAATCTGGTTTTAAACTTAAAATTCTTAGAATTGATAATGGTAAAGAATATGTGAACAATGCTTTTAATAGTTATTTAAAATCATTTGGTATTAAGCATGAGCTAACTATTCCTTATACACCTCAACAAAATGCTGCAGTGGAAAGGAAGCATGTAAAACTATTGTTGAAATGACTAGAAGTATGTTACATGCTAAAAATATGTCTTATAAATTTTTTGCTGAAGCTATGTTTTGTGCTACTTACATGTGTTATTAATAGGACTCCTACTAAAGCTTTGAAGGATATAACTCTTGAAAAATATTGGTTTGGTAGGAAGCCCAATCTTAAGCATTTAAGAATTTTTGGTTCAATTGCTTATGTTCACAAACCTAAAAAAAGAGGCAAAAATTAGATCCTAAATCTTCTTATCATATTTTTGTTGGTTATGATGAACATTCTAAAGCTTATAGAGTTTATAATCCTCTTACTAACAAAGTTAAAGTTGCCAGAGATGTATGCATTGCTGAAAATGGTGTTCATGATTGTTCTAAAGTGCATGATATTAAATCTCCTCAAAATAAAGTTATTGTTGTGGAGGATAATCCTCAAGTTGAATATTCTCTTAACCCTCCTAATGCATCTCTTACTCATAGTGATAGTGATGATGAAAATGTTTAAATTTCTCCTCATGATTCTTCTTCTAGTGATGATACTTCTACATCTAAAAGAAAGCCTAAATGGTTTACTAAAATTATGCAAGAAAGGGAAGATATTTTAGCTAGAATGAATCAATCTAGAAAGGCAAATTATTGTAATTATGCTTTGATGTCTAATGTTATGCATTCAAATGATCCTAAAACTTATGAGCAAGCTAAAGATAAACCTCATTGGCAAAAGGATATGCAAGAAGAATGTGATACTTGAATTACTAATAAAACTTTGGATTTAGTTCCCTTACCTCAAGGTAATAATCTTGTTTCATACAAATAGTTGTATAAAACTAAGGTTACTGCAAATAATGAAGTTAGCCAGTTTAAAGCTAGATTAGTTGCTAGGGGCTTCTCTCAAATTGAAGGTTTAGATTATAATGAAGCATTTGCTCCAGTAGCTAAGATGCCAACTATTAAATTAGTTCTTGCTTTAGCTTCTCATATTCATTGGCCTATTCATCAAATGGATGTTAAAAGTGCATTTTTAAATGGTGATTTACATGAAGAAATTTATATGTCAACCTTTAGTTTTCATTAATGTAATGAAAATCTTGTTTGCAAATTAAAGAGGTCAATTTATGGTTTAAAACAATCTCCTAGAGAATGGTATTCGAAGATTAATGCTTTCTTTTTATCTCAAGGTTTCATTAGGAGTAAAAATGATCCAAATTTATATATCAAGAATAGTGAAAAAGATATTGTAATCATTATTTTATATGTTGATGATTTAATTATCACTTCTAGTTCTAAATTTTTTATTAATGATGTTAAGTCTCAACTCAATCAACAATTTTAAATGACTAATTTAGGCCTATTACATTATTTTTTGGGTATGCAAATTTGGAAAACACCTAAAGGTATTTTTCTTTCTCAACAAAAATATGCTCAAGATCTCTTAGATAGATTTAAAATGAATGATGCAAAGTGTGTTTCTACTCCTTGTGAATTAGGAACTAAATTAATGGTTGATATGGAAACTCCTTTTGTTGATCCTACTTTGTATAGGCAATTAGTTGGTAGTTTGAATTATTTAACTCTTACTAGACCTGATATTTCTTTTAGTGTTGGTTTAGTTTCTAGATTTATGTCTAAACCACAACAAACTCATTTTAAAGTTGCAAAAAGAATTTTAAGATATGTTAAAGGTACTCTTAATCTTGGTGTTTTTTATGATGCAAATTGTGATTTTTCTTTAAAGGGTTATACTGATTCAGATTTAGGAGGTGATCCCAATGATGGGAGATCCACTTGTGGTTATTGTTTCTCTGTTGGATCAGGTGCAATCTCATGGAATAGTAAGAAACAACAATCTAATTCTCTTTTTTCTACATAAGCTGAATATAAAGGTTGTACAAATGCATCCAAAGAAATATTATGGTTAAGAATATTACTTGAAGAATTGGGTCTACCTTAAATGGATCATCCTACTCCTTTATATTGTGATAATCAAAGTGCTATTTCTTAGGCAAAGAATCCAATTTTTCATGCAAGGACCAAGCACATTGCTCTTCAACATCACTTCATTAGAGAGCACATTGAAGACAAGAAAAAATCTCTTTTGTATTGTAAAGGTGAAGATCAAGTGGCAAATATTCTCACCAAAGCTCTTGGTAAAGATAAATTTCTCTTTCATTGTAAAAATATAGGATTACAACCCATTGACGAGTTTGATGTAAAATCCCCAAGTAAAGCTTAAGGGGGGTGTTAGAATATTAATTTTTACTTGGTAAAGGTTATTATTTAATTGTAATTATTTATTTGTAGCCACCTCCTTAAGAGGCTTTTGACAACTTGCACACACATAGATGAATGGTGGCATTCATTGAGTCGGGAGTTACTTTCTAATTCTTACTCCTCTTCTCACCTCTATATATTGAGGTGCCTCTCCTCTCATTCTTCATTCAAGCAAGCAAGCTTAAGGCTTAAGTTCTCTCTCTCTCTCTCTCTCTCTCTCTTTGTATCATTCTTAGGAATTTTTTCCCCATTCATAATATTGGGGTTGTTCTTTGTTTTTTCCCCTTATCAAATTCTTGTGTTTCCTTTGCATTTGGTGGTGCTTGGTTTGGCTACTCTCTCTTTGCTAATATTTTTCCTTCAAACAATGCTCATTGATTAGTTCTTTCCTTTGCTCAATTTATATTTCCTTCCAAGGAATGACAATGGCAGTGAGTTTTGTTCAATAGAGTTCGAAAAGTTTTGTAAATAGCACGACATTGAGAGATATAAGACAACTCCATACACCCCATAGAAAAATGGAGTTGCAGAGAGGATGAATAGGACATTGCTGGAGAGGGCTAGGAGTATGCTGAGTGGTGCTGGCCTTGAGCGAAAGTTCTGGACTGAAGTTGTAGCTACTGCATGTTATTTAATTAACAAATCTCCTACATCATCTCTCACTAATAAGAAACCCATGGAGGTGTGGTCTGGTAAAAATCCTTCAATGAGACATCTCAGAGTATTTGGTTGTCAAGCCTATGCTCATGTTCTAATTGAGAAGAGGTATAAGTTTGAGAACAAAGCAATTAAGTGTATCTTCATCGACTATGGTGTTAGTGTGAAGGGGTACAAGCTTTGGGATCTAGTGGCCCAAAAGGTTCTCTATAGCAGAAGTGTGATTTTTTGAGAGATGAAACCTTCCACAATTGAGTTGCAGCCAAAGAAAGAGGAGAAACAAAAGGAGGTAATTCAAGTTTCACTTACTTCGATGAAAGAAGAACTAAGTACTCTTATTGAACCTAATGATGAGGAGAGTTTGAGAAGCTCTAAATTTTTTGAAGAAGAAGAACCTCAACCTCAACAATTTAGGAGGGCTACCAGAGATAGGTGGAAACCTGATAGGTTTCGATATTCACCTAAAATATTTGGCTATTCTTTGTTGGATTC
The DNA here is from genome assembly GCA_007258455.2 of Sequoia sempervirens. Taxonomy (NCBI): domain Eukaryota; kingdom Viridiplantae; phylum Streptophyta; class Pinopsida; order Cupressales; family Cupressaceae; genus Sequoia; species Sequoia sempervirens. The sequence goes on from VDFB02188626.1 coordinate 31,423, forward strand.
TAGTTACATTTTTGCTTTGATTGCTAACACCGATGAGCCTAGCACTGTTAGAGAGGCTATGGGTATGAGTGATGTAGATTACTGGATGAAAGCCATGGATGAAGAAATGGCTACATTGAAGAAAAATGATACATGGGATTTGGTACCTTTTCTTGAAGGATGAAAACCTGTTGGATGTAAATGGGTGTTCAAGAGAAAATATGGCCCAAATGGTAGTGTTGAGAAGCATAAGGCACAATTGGTTGCTAAGGGATATTCTTAGGTGGAGGGAATTGTCTATGGTGATATTTTCTCTCTTGTTGCGAAGCTGACATCTATCTAGTTCCTATTATCACTTGCAACAGTGTATGATCTATAAGTGGAACATATGGATGTGAAGACAATGTTCCTTCATGGTGACTTGGATGAAGAGATTTATATGTCATAGCCAGAGCATTTTGTGGTTAAAGGTAAAGAAAATATGGTTTGCAAGTTGAAAATTCTTTGTATGGTCTTAAGTAGTCTCCTAGAATGTGGTAGCAAAATTTTGATAGGTCTATGTGTTGAGATTTAAATTTGGCCATTGTGTGTATTACAAAAATGATAATGTTCGTATTATCATAATTGCATTGTATGTAGATGATATGTTATTTTTTGGGAATGGTAAAAATTTGATTTTAGATTGAAGTCTCAGTTGTCAGCATAGTTTGACATGAAGGATTTAGGTGCAACGAGGTATATTTTAGGGATGGAGATCAAAAGAGATAGAGCTAACAAAAAGCTTTCGTTAAGCAGGGGATGAAGCTTTCTATGGAGGATTGTCCAAAATATCCTACTAAGATGGAGGACATGACCAAAGTATCATATGTGAGTGTTGTTGGTAGTCTTATGTATGTTATGGTTTGTACAAGGCCAAACATTTCCCAAGCAGTGGGAGTCCTTAGTCAGTTTATGGCTAATCCTGGATGGATACATTGGGATGCAGTGAAGAGAGTGTTTAGATATTTGAGGGGTATTTTTGAGTATTCCTTATGTTTTCATGGTTATCCTACTGGACCTTGACACTTAGTGAGTATTCATAGATATGTGGATTTAGATTGGGCAAGTGACATTGATAGTAGAAGATCCACCAGTGGCTATGTGTTTACGATGTATGGTGGTGCAATCAATTGGATGAGTAAGCGGTAGTAGTCACTTTATCCACAATAGAAGCAGAGTACATGGTAGCTACTCATTCTTGTAAGGAAGCCATTTGGCTTAAGCGTTTATGTTCTGATGTTGGTTTTGATGTAGGGCAGATTACTATCTATTGTGATAGTCAGAGTGCCATTTGCTTGGAAAAGAATCCTACTTTCCATGCTAGAACAAAGCACATTGATGTTCAATTTAATTTTGTTCGCGATATGGTGGAAGATGGAAAGGTGAAGTTGGAGAAGGTTGACACCCTACTGAATGTTGCAGATGCATTGACAAAGCCAACAAGCACAAAAAAGTTCAGATGGTGTTCAAAGTCTATGGGCCTCACGACCTCTAGCAGTTAAATCTTGATACTTTCATTGGATCTTCAAAGGTGTTCGAGAAGTGGGAGAATGTTGGAATAGGAAGGTGTCTCAACCTTCGATTTTTCCATAAGAATGGATTTTTTCATAATATTAAATATTGCTAATTTTCTCACTTTGTTTTGTGAGTTACAACTTGCAATTTCTATTCAAATGAGGAGTCAAGTTGGAAAGTTGATTTTATAGGTGGAGTTGTGCATAAAATATTTTTCTATTTTTGTGTTAAGTTTACATGGAATGTGATTTTTTGATCTGTGCAGTTATTTTGGCAATTGTTGATTTTGCAGTGTGGCATGTGGTGACAATTGGAAACTTATTGTTGTGCGTCTGCAGTGTTTTTGGAACTTTCCATGTTGCATGTTTAGCCTCTAGTAGTTGTTTTAGAAATGTCCAATTTATGCAATGTAAGATCTTATAAATTGAGCACTTATATTTTGGAGTTGTATGTACATTGCTGTTTTGTTGAAGTATCGTTATGCTGCCAAAATTACTCCACAATTAAGAAGTGTGAAGACTCCTACAAGAGCATAGCTCTGTGATTATATTGTAACTGGTTAATTGTTGTTGAATAATATAATTGAGCTATGTTTTGGAGTGTGGGGTTTTTCTCCTGAAAGGGTTTTCCCCACGTAAATCTTTGTGTTATGAGTTCATTGTTTATCTGTTTATGATATACATGTGGATCCACATCTGTAACAATTAAAGGTGTTTAAGAAATTTTTGTAACTCTCTCTTGCTTAGATTAGTGTAGGAAGCTTCTTTAGCGTACCCACCTTCCTTTCAGAGAGAAGAGATTAATTATGAGTTAAATGCTAGTTGATGAAGTGAATTACAAAGTGAATGTAATCGGGTGAAATTGATAATCTTAATAAATTGAGTTGCCTCCTTTGAATTGTATCAAGTTTAAATTGAATTTTAAATTGACAAATGTAATTGTCAATTGAAATGTGTGTTTGTTGCAATGCATTTGTAATCTATGGATTTTGTAAGTTGGGCATGTGAATAGCAAGTGGAGGTTTGTTAAATTTGTGTGGGCATCAATTGGTAGTTAATTTGGAGTAGGAGATTGTGCGTTAAATAATGTTATGTTGCAATCTCGTTGTGCATAGTGTGTTTGTTGAGAAAGTGAGATGGAGTTTTTTTGGGCAAGGGGGAGCACCCTCTTGCTCCAAAACATGACAACATTTTAAGCTTTGAGAATGTTCCTCTTCATGCTTTGGTTCATATTGATGAACTACTTTATTCACCTATTATGATACATCTAGATCTTCCATCATTTAATGATGATAAACCTATTCAATGCCTTATATACACATCAAATGGTAGCTTTCGTTGTTCACTTATGATTTTCCTATCTTTCCTTGAGGATCCTAGTGATGTAGACTATACTTCTTTCACCTCCTTGAGCTTGGGGGCCCTCCTTCCCTTTCTTGTGATTCTTGGTTTGTTAATGACTTTTTATTTCATGATTGATTTATTCAATGATGCACATTCTTTTTATGCATATAAGACAAAGACATTTAGTAGTAATACAAATGTACATTTACATGTTAAATCTTTCTTAGCCTCATATTATGTTTATGTATGTGATGATGATACTTTTCTAAATGCATTTGGTGCTACTTTGGTTGATAGAGCTAAACAATTATTTAACTCATGACATATTTAATTATACATACTTTCATGATTTTTCATGTGATTTCTTAGATTATTTTACTGTTAGACCTAGACCATGTTTTACTCACAATTATTGTAACTCCCCTTCTGGCTCTAACCTTTCCTTACTATTGAATCCCATTGTTTGGTTAGTTTCATGTACCAATTCACTTTGTAAACGCAAAGATTAAGCTTGCAAGCACAAAATTTGAACCAAAATAGTTCTCAATCAATTTACAAATTTAAAAGTCCTCAACAAATACAAAAATTTGGATCAAAATAATGCACAATCAATTTACAAATCTTAAATAATAAGTCTTAAAATTCCAACATTGCTTCATTTTCAACATATCTCTATAAAATTCATTTAATTTCCATAATCCAAATTTATTTAAGTTAATTATTTATTTGTTTCTTTTAAAAAAAAACTAGACGGCCTTAGAAATGGCTGGCTAAACTTCAAAATTCACTGCAGTATTGACTCAAAATTCGAAGTGTAAACCATAACATTATATTTCAAATCATTGTGCAAGAAATTTGTAACTCTATAATCTTATGAATGTTTAAGACTTGTAGTAATACATTGTATGATTGAAGATAACAAAGCACAAATCAGTCCAAGCCTTTGCCTGATAAAACAGTAGAGGGGCATAGCATACACAGCAGGTGTATGCCAATTAGACAGCCGAGAACATATAAGTTCTACACTGTCTCAGACGGAAGGTTCTATCGATCTTAACTCCACTTCCCCTTTTATTCATATAACCAGGATAATCTGTTCTTTTGAAACATACAGACTCCTTTAAAGATAGCCCATACTTTTCTGCTTCGCCTTCTAAATTCCATTCTTTGTAGGGCGGCCCCACCTTGTGAGTTACATGGATTTCTCCTTGCAAGTTCAACAGCTTGGTAGCACTTTTGAAAAACATGCTTATCAACTCATTGTTTTTCTTGATAGCTTCTTTATTGCATTCCCGACCACCAAAATAGCCTGCATGCAGGAGATTGAAAACAATTCTGTCAAACCTCCTCTCTCTTAAATTCCATATTTGATGCATTCTGGTTGCATCGACTTCATGCAGTACCAATGCTCCACGTCTTTCCAAGTTTGAAATTGAACTGTGAGCTGTATCATACACCCTCAACACTTTCTCTGCTTTGACAGCATTCAAAAATACAGAGTCAAAAATAATGGCAACAAAAGAATACAAAGGCAAGAAAAGAGCATAATTTTTTTTTCTGATACCTCTGCTATCAAGGGAGGAGGCGACCATGTTTTGGGCACATTCAAATGTAGTAGCCAAAGCTGAAGAAAATGAGAAATTGCCTTCTCCAACTAACAGAATGGTTTGCAAGCTAGAATAATGCATTAGCTTCCTCTCCACTGTGGGTTGCCTATGCCAACAAAGAAAACCAACTCCATTTTGGATGACATTCTGTGATCCATTATCAGCATATCCATTATCAGCATAAGTAAATGTTGATGAAATAATCGGCTGCAGGAAAATTCACCACCAACAATTCACCAACGGAAAATTCACCGTCAACAATTCACCGCGGGAGTGAATTGTTGGCGGTGAATTTTCCATCGGTGAATTTACCGTATGCTGCGAAAAAATCTCACACAATTTTCTTATTCTTCAATTAATGATAATATCAACATATTTTTTTCCATTTTCACCTTTTTAAAAATGGACATTTAGTTATTTGGAGGGACTTAGAACAGAGGAGTGGCATCCACGGTATAAATTGCAATATTAAGTCACAAAAGATAGGACTTAAACATCATACTCTAAGTTTTGACTTGCTTAAATAACTCATTTGAAATCACATTCATCTTTCTAACAAGAACCATCTGATTTAAGATGAACATTTTAAGCTGAAAACAATCATTCCATATCTGAGGTCATTAATGCACTCAATTCCCCTCATAGCAATCTCTGATAAAACAGACTTCTAAAGCACAATCCCTTATACATTTGCCAACACCTACATATATTGTTATTCCTTTATTTCTATATTTTTTTCAAAATAAATATCTATCATTTCTTAACCACTTACGTTAAAAACTTTAGACCAAATAAACTCTGAAAATCTCAGTTGCCCAATACTCTGAGAATCACATGCTACAGAAATTGGGAAAGAAAAACCTGAAAACACAATTGCAACATTCTCAACATTCCACAAGGCTAAAATCAAAATGTTATATCTCCATTCGTAGCTCTACCCAAATATAACAGGCGTCCCTCAAGCATACAGCTCATACCATTACCAGTATGCCCAAGAGAAGCAAACTTACCAGGGACAGCACTGATGCTTCTTCCCGCCTTTGTAATTCATCACATACAAGCTTTTCCATTGTTAAAAAGTAGCAATGAACTCTGGCAGCCAGGAAATGGCTGGCTTAACCAGCACACTCTAAGCGTTGACCCGCTTAGGTGGCTACAGTGGCACCCCTTAATCCGTCCCCTTCCCCGTTTCTCATCACCGTTGCCGTTTCCTGTTAATCCCGCGCACAATTGAAGATTTCTAAACCTTTTTCTCCCGCTAGTCTAACCCCATATGCAACAAACAGGTTTCCGCGCCGAACAGACTTCATTTGCACGCCTTAACACGGCCTGTGCCAAAATGAGACGTGAACTGTTTGACAATACCTCAAATAAACGTGGTCTCGTTGAATGCTAAAATTGCAGGGTATGCACAAAACGCATTGTTGAAAAGGATTTAGAAACTTTCAGTCGAATGTCATGGCAGTTGTAAACCCAGACTCTGCAATCTTTGCCATCATCCTCCCTGCCTGTGCCAAACTGGGAGCTTTGGAACCGGGTATGGACATCCATCAGAAGATAAAGGAAAGGAATTTTGTCAGATGTTATAGCTGCAACTGCCCTGGTTGACATGTATGCAAAATGTGGAAGCATAAACAAGGCACGTGAACTATTTGACAGAATACCCCAAATAAATGTTGTCTCGTGGAATGCCATGATTGCAGCATATATGCAAAATGGATTTGTTGAAAAGGATTCAGAAACTTTCAAGCAAATGCAATTGGCAGGTGTAAAGCCAGACGCCGCAACCTTTGCCTGCATCCTCCCTGCCTATGCCAAAATGGGAGCTTTGGAGCAAGGTATTCAAAGGATAAAGGGATTTTGCCAGATGTATAAAGCTTAATGGAAGGGGGATTTTGGTCAGATATTATCGTTGGGAATGCTCTAGTAGACATATATGGAAAATGTGGAAGCATAAACAAGGCATGTAAACTGTTTGACAAGAATGCAATGTTTGTTGGATATGCACAAAATGGATTTTACAAGGATGCTCTCAAAATATTTAAATTAACGCAGCATTTTGGAACATGTTCTGACACTATAAGCTTTGCTTGTGTTATATGCGCATGCAGCCATGCAGGTCTACATACTTCAATCACATGGGTAACCTTTATTGCATTACACCTACAATTGATCATTATGTGTGTGCTTGACCTATTTACTCATGGCTATCTTGAGGACACCCTTAACTTTATCATATAGATGCTAGTTAAACCTGAGGTGGATGTGTGGATCTGTTTTCTTGCTGCCTGCAGATCCCATATGAATATAGGCTTAGGACTATTTACATCAACTAATTTTTTATTTGGATCTTAAAAAAGATGTGGCTAACATTCTTCTCTCAAACATTTATGCAAAAGCGGGCAGGTCATGTGAGGAAAGGGCAAGGGGATTGATGAAAGATATAGAATTTAGAAGCTCCCTGGATGTAGTTGGATTTAAGGCCATAAAATGGTACATGCTTCTTGTGTAGTAGGTCACTGTAAATCAATGCAAAGTTGGAAAATTTGGCTTGGGAGATGAAGTTAGCAAGATATTTTTGAGATGCATCACACTTAGTGGTGTGGAAAGGGAGGAGAAAAAAATATTTCTCTGCCATAATAGTGAAAATTTGTCAATTTCTTTTGGTTTTCTAGATATGCTCCTTAGAACAACTATTACAATTGTTAAGAACCTTCAAGTATGTGTTAATTATCACATTGCAATGAAATGTATCTCTAAGAATGTTTGAATTCCTCTTCTAATTATTAGTTTAGTTGATTTCATGAGAAGAAAACAAACTCACTTGCATACACATTTTTCCATAGATTACTCCAAGGCCTTGTTAATTCATGAAGATTAATTTCTAGTATGAAGTTATTTTGAAAATCTTTAATTACATATGATAAACCTTAATATATGGGTTCCTATGTTGGTTTGCTTATCCTAGAATGTTTATAAACATTCTTTACTTAAGTTTCCACTTCTTTATGCCTTGCAACACCATCTCTAGTTTTAGAGAAATTGGGGAAACCTTCATTGATGTTTGTCCTTTTGAGCCTTTACCTTGCATATCATTCTTACCGAAAGGACTCTAGTGTGCTTCTAATTCTTTTTGAGTTTAATTTTGTTGCCTATAGAGCCCCTCATTGATATTTGATCAAAAATATATAGTTGTTATGTGATATCTTTGTCTTGCCCCTTTCTAGGTGATGTTGGGGTCTATACTAGTAAGTGCAAATTTATCTAAGTCGAGTGTTTCCTGTCTCAATCGAACTATGTTTTGGAAACTGTCTATAACCAATCTAAGAATTCCTTCAACATACTCCCTTATTAAAAACATTCTTATTGTAATTGTCTTTCGTTATACTTGTCACATGCCTAAATATCTTAAACTATAGAAATTTCTAAGTGTTAGGGGTGATTGTGTATATTTGTAACCATTATTGGGTTTATAGGTTTCCTCTTGCCAGTATTTTTTCCCTCCATTCCTTAAATCACAACATTTACATTTTTGTTTGAAACCTTTGATTATTTTAGTCTTTTAGACTTCACATTACCTAGGTACTTTATCACATGTGGCTTTATCTATGCTTTCACTCCCATTGTCTTTGCCTTTGGCCCTAGGATTTTAGGTCTCCATGTAATTATGTACTTCTTAAGCTATAAGACTAATCGATGAACCTTAATTATAAGACTGATCTAACTAGAAAGAAAAATAATTTATTACTTAGTTGGTAGAAAGTTTTTGTGTGTTTGTCTTAATTTAAGTAAACCCATTTATGATAGGTTGCTAGTTGAATCTTAAGATAGATAATTGAAAAGGCATTTCTACATTTAAATTATGTAGGCTATCTATTGTGTATCTTTATTTGTGGTGAACTTGATGTGAATCCTAACCTTCATTATTTTTTCCTTTCTTCATCCTCAAAAGAATTTTTCTCTCTAAATAACAATCTCTCATTCTAATGTCAAGAAATTAGTTAATTCTACTTTGATTTTTTAATTTTGTAATCATTCAAAAAACCTTTCCTTTTGAGTAAACATAAGCATATTCACAACATATAGACCTTATCAAAATTAGGTTAGTGTCTATTTACTACATTATTGTCTATGTCTATTAGTTTCATTGAAAAATAAAAAATCTAATTTTTCTACTCAAATTTCCTATAATATATAACGATAAATTATTTTTGTTGTTATTTGATAGAATTTATTATCCTTCCTTCTTTAACAATCCCTTCCTCATACAAATGTATTTCTTATAGGAACCCTCATCTAAACCTATCCATGTATTTTCCTTTATCTTCCTTCTTTCATTACCCTTCCTCAATTGTCATTCATGCCACATGATGCCCTATTCTGCATGTCTCACAAAGATGACCTCTTTGATAATGAACCCCTACTAGATGATTCTAAGTTTGTCACTCACCATTTAAATTGACCACCTCTTGTCTCTCCCTCAAAGTAGCCTACTTGACGATGCCACCTAATCTTAAATCTCTTTACTTGCAGACTCCTTACTAAATATCATCATGGCTAGAGATATTACAAGCTATATGATCCACACTCATGTCCCTTTATAGTCTAGTTCTTGTACCTTCATCCCTATCTTCATGCCAACCTCTTTTATTTTCCCCACCAGTCAATATTCCTTCACCTAAATTTTCTTGTCTACTCCTCATCCAACCACATTCTCTCTCTCTCTCTCTGTATATATATATTCCTCCTTTTAACTATGGTCATGTCCCTTTAAGCAAGTGCTTTACATCTTACCCCTATGTGCCACCCTCTCAACCCTTACCCTTCATTTATCTTGCTTGATCTTCTCTTACCACTATTGTCACTCCCTCTTCTATTCTACCCTTAACCCCACAAACCTTTCCACACTCTTATCATAAGATGAAAAAATTAACATCTCTTACCTCAACATCACAACTTATGCCCCTAAATCTATCATTTACCATCTACTTCAAGAAATTACAATAATGTAATGCTAACTATCTATTCCCCCATCATATTATACCCTAAGCTCGATGGAACCTTAAACCCCCTCCAAAACATAATATGTTTGGCTCTTAGTATGGTATCCCTCTTCGTGCCTTTGGTTATTAAACATTCATTCCTTAGATGTTCTTCCCTAGTGTAATTTTTAAACCAAAATTTACTTCTTCTAGATGGAAAAGAAGTCTCATCTTTCTTACCTTTCATTATCATTCTTACTTCAACCTTATGTTGTCCAACTCTATTTAAAATTATCAATTTCATACATTCCTACTAAATCATTCTCCCTTATATTTGACTAGGATTATATTATGGTGATCAATTCTATTGCATCCTTATACGAAGAGGAAATCTTCTCTTCTACTTTTGCTATAATGTGAGAGGTCAAATCTAAAATAAAACACTCAATTCATTTCTTTTATGTCAAGGTTTCTTCCAACTTTCTAGCCACACTTTTAACTCATTAATCATAGTATTTTATTGATTCCTCCTTAGTTTTAGTGATCTTCCATATTTTATTATATGGTTTCTCATACATTATGTGAATGGAAATGGGTTAGGGACCATTAATGTGGTGTGTATAGTGTTATTTCATTATTATATTTGTAGACACATAAAATTGATCTAGGCCTGCAAGCTTTATTTTCTCTGCATTTCTTCGAAACATAATTAAAATATTTAATTATGTCCTCTAGCCCAATTTCAACTATTAATTAAATAATTCTTAATTATTTCATTAATTCACATCTTTTATTCTTCTTGACTATTTAAATAAATAAATTATATTTATTTAATTTAAATACGTCGCTAATTTCCTATGTCCCTCTATAATTAAATAAATTCCTAAATTTATTTAATTATTATTTGCCCACTATGTCTTCCTAATTATTTAAATAAATAAACTTTATTTATTTATTTAAATACGTCATTAATTTCTAATGTCTTCTTTTAATTAAATAAATTTTTATAATTTATTTAATTATTGTCCACCTTGGCCTTTTCTAATTTTGAATGAAATCATTTATTTAAAGTTGTCCACTTTCCTTTTTCCCACCAAGTAAATAATTTAAAATGATTATTTACTGTCACATGACCCCACCACTTTTGAATCAAATTAATTTTTAATTCAAAAGGTCAACATCACGTCTTGAATCAAATAATTTTAAATTCTTATTTGATTCTCTAGCAACTTCATTTTTCGTGCCCAATATTCCCTTGTCACATGCATTCTTGACCTTTGATTTGATTTTTCCAAAATCAAATCTCAACCCTCCATTTCAAATTTTAACCTAGTTTTTCCCTAACCCTAATTGCTGGTTGTCACATGCAATTTCAGCCTTTGATCTTAGGGCTTTCTCAACTTTCAATCCTGGCCATTCACCCAAAATTGAATTTTTTTATAAAAAGGCAATGTCAACGTCATTTGGGGACTTTTTTGCATCTCCTGACTTCATCACTTCATCATCTCACACTTCATGCTTCAGAATTTAGGCTTCCACACTTCTTCATGCTTGTAGAAATTTGAGTACACTTGCATTTTAGATCAAATCCTTCAATATTTGCTTAGGTCTTGCTATAGTCATAGTTGCTCACAAAAATCTAAGGGAAAACATACTTTTTGCAGAAAATGGAGAAGGACAATGAAGGTCAATCATGGAGGGCATGAAGGCTATTGTTTGGTGAAGCTTTTCTAATTATTTTTATGCTATTTTCCTCCTTTGTGCTTCAATGTTTAGCTAGGGTTTTTTTTAAGAATTTTCTTTCATGATAACCTAGATTTTACCCTAGTTACACTATCAATTGAAGTGAATATAATTTATAATAGCAATCATGAAGTAGCTCAATGGTGGTGATTAGAAGTTGAAGGCATTTACACTACTTTCCCTATCCTAGGCACTAGGAGAGAAGGAAGAGCATCTTTGCATTTAATAGGTGGGTATGCTTATTAGTGGAGGAATCAAGATGCCATTTTTGGGAGTTGTTCCCATGTGAATTCAATTATTGTAAGGTGTTCATTATTGATATTTTCTTTGAAAGATGCTCTCCATGTGGTTCATGGGTTTTTGAATGAAATCAAAGTTTTGGAAAACCATATGAATATTTCTTATACCATTATTCTATGAATTTTGGGTTATTATAGTTACATAGGTGCTATCAAATCGAAGAGAGAAGTGTGTTGTTTATGTACTCTTGTTTCAAATA
>VDFB02188626.1:43229-115022 GCA_007258455.2 Sequoia sempervirens
CGCATCTGCTGCTCTGTTGTTGGTTCTTGGGATCTGCTCAAATGTTATGTCAATGAAGGATTCCTTTAGAGTCTCCACCAATTTCTTGTATGGAGTGAGCTTATCATCCTTAGTCTAATATTCATTATTGACCTGATTTATGATTAACTGAGAGTCTCCGTAGAATTTGAGATTTATGATATTCCATTGTACTGCTATCCTGAGACCTATAGTCAAAGCCTCGTATTCTGCGATGTTATTAGTACAAGGAAATGCTAGTTTGTATGACCTTGGTATGCAGTCCCCCTATGGGGTGATGAAGAAGACACCAGCTCCTGATCTGTGCTACGTGTATGAGCCATCAAAGTATAATTTCCAGTGATCAGCTACATTGAGGTTAAAAATAGACTCATCTGGAAACTCTGAGACAAGGGGATTCTTAGAAAACATAGGTGCTTCTGCTAGTTGATCTGCAATAACCTGACCTTTAATGGCTTTCTGCTCCACATACTCAATGTCGTACTCTGATAATATCATTACCCATTTTTCCATTCTACCGGTTAGCATTGCCTTTGATAGTAGATATTTGAGGGGATCAATTTTTGCAATGAGCTTTATCTTGTGTGCCAACATGTAGTGTCTGAATTTTTGGGATGCAAATACTACTGTGAGGCAAGCTTTCTTGATGAATGAGTAATTTAGCTCATGGCTGACCATTTTCCTATTGATATAGTAGATAGCCCTCTCCATTTCGTTTCATCATGTTGGGCTAAGAGAGCTCCTAGGGCTACTGTTGTTGCTGATACATATAAGATTAATGGCTTTCGTGGGATAGATGGCATTAAAATTAGTGGTGTCAGTAGATATTCCTTGATCTTGTTGAATGCCTCTTCATATTTTGTGTCCCATTTGTATGCTACCCCCTTGTGGAGTAGGTGAGAATATGGGTTCTGCTTGTCTGCCAGTTGTGCTATAAACCGTCGAATGGATTGAAGTCGGCCTTGGAGAACTCTCAGTTGTTTTAATGTCTTTGGTGCTTCCATCTCAAGGATTGCTTTCACTTTTGGTGGATCCACCTCGATACCCCTCATGGAGACTATGTATCCTAGCAGTTTACCTGATTGTACGCCGTAGACACACTTCTTGGGATTTAGTTTGACTTTGTATTCTTCCATTTTGTCAAAGATAGCACTTAGAGTTGCTATATGATCTTTTCTTTTCCTTGATTTAGCTAGAATGTCGTCAACATAGTCTTTGACTGTTTTATGAATCATGTCATGGAATATTAGTGTCATGGCCCTTTGATAGGTTGCTCCTACATTCTTTAGGCCGAATGGCATCATGTTCCAACAATAGGTCCCCCATGGACAAGTGAAGGCAGTCTTATGTTGATCTTCTTTTGCTGTCATAATCTGGTTGTATCCTCAAAAATATGTCCATTAGTGATAGCATCTCATGTCCTGCTGTCATGTCTACTATCATGTCAATATTGGGAAGTGGGAAATCATCCTTGGGACATGCCTTGTTCAAATCTCTAAAGTCCGTGCAGATTCTGATGGCTACGTTAGGTTTTGAAACAGGTACCAAATTTGACACCCATTCTGGATAATCAATTGGTCAGATAAATCCTGCATCTAACAACTTTTTGAGCTCCATTTTGACTAACAAAGTGATTTGGGGATGCATCTTTCGAAGCTTTTGTTTGACCGGTTTTGCTTCTGGATACACTACTAAGTGATGAACCACTGTCTCTGGATCTAGCCCTGGCATGTCAGCGTAACTCCATGCGAAGTTTATTTTCCTTTCCTTTAGGAATGCTGCTAGGAGTTCTTGTTCTTTTGTTAATAATGATTCTACATAGAACGTGATATGCGGGGTCTCCTCTATTCCTATGTTAACCGGATTGCATTTTTCAGCCAAGACCACTGACTTCTCCTGGTGAAGAGATCTTAGAGGAAGATTGAATCCTCCATCCTCGGGCGCCTCAGAGAGGTTTTCACCGTTGGATACGTCCTTTCTTTTTACTATTTTCTTGTCAGAGAGTGCCACAGTGTGGTTTTCACTCAAGGACTTGGATATGATTCTTAATTTCTCACTTTTGCGACTGAAGGATTCAATCGTTTCTCCATAATAGGCGTGTGTGTCCAACTCTATTATAAAGCTTGCCTTGTGATCTCCATCTGGAATGTTATCCCTCAATCCCATGAATTCTGAGAGCACTTCATCGATTTTGAATGTATCGAGGACCGGTGGTCCTCGTTGGTCATAGTCAATCAATTGGGGGTAGACTAAATGGATCTCATGATTTTGATGGTCTGTTTCGAAGGATAGGGTACTAATCATACATAGGGTGGTATCCTCGAATAACCTAGGTAGATTGGTCAAGGTATCTTCGTCATCACTACTAATATAGGGCTCAGTTATGAAGTTATGTGCATCCCTACCTGTGACTATTGGTGAGTGTACTTGTACTAGCACTGGCTGAGGAGAAACATTAGCCATTCTAACCGGAGGATTCTGACCACGTATGGTTATTCTCAGAGTGGCACATCCAAGACCAAGATTTGTTATGGGTCGCGTCTCTAGCATGATAGGTATTATGAGCCCATTGTCATTTTGTCCCAATCTTTGATTTCGATCGTAACCCATCGCAAGCATCATGTGTAGGCCCTTGCTTCTTTTGTCCATTGGTAAATTAGATGTTGGTCTTTCATCTTGATACAACATGTGAAATGGATCTACTTCAATAACCTCATGGCCAAGGTCTCCCCATCTTGTGAATTTAGGATAATTTTTAGGATAGGTTTGTGATGTGGAAGCTTGATTTTCCTGTGGGCATCCTCATGATCTAGGAGATTGTGGTAACTCTCCTATCACAAAGGCATTGTTAGGGGGTTTGTAGCTTCCACAACCGTCCTGGATGATGAGCTTGATATCGGAGATGGTGGGGATGGTGGGGATGGTGGGTGTCTCTGTCGCAGAAGAGGACGCGAGATTTGCAGGGTCGATGTATGGTGTGGATGGGCCCTCATCATTCTTTGGCACTTGGGGGATTTTGTAATACTTGGCCTCAAGATTTTTGCAATATGAAAACGGCATAGGATCTCCATGGATGGTAACCTCTTGTCCATTATGTGTAAATTTCACACATTGGTGGAAGGTTGATGCTACGGCTTTCATCGCATGAATCCATGGGCGTCCCAGGAGGATATTATATGGTAATTCGAGGTCCAAGACCTGACATGTGGTTTCCATGAGAGTTGGCCCTACTTGAATAGGGAGCTTAATTGTGCCTTGAGACACTCTTTCTTGGTCATCATATGCTCTTATCGTGATGCCCTTTCCTTTGTCAATGGAATCTTCTAATATTTTTAACTACTTGATGAGGCTAAGAGAATAGATGTTCAAACCTGCACCTCCATCCACCAAGACCCTTTTGATTTTTCTCTTGTTGATAATGGCTTCCAAGTGAAGTGCACAGTTGTGTGATGGTTGGGCGGGGAAATCTTGGTCAGAGAATGTAAGGAGATTAGGTGTTATGATATTTGCGACCATAGCTTGGAAATGCTCTACATCAAGATCTGCGGGGACAGTGGATGAGGCTAATGCTTCCTCAAGGATCTTTTTATGCCAGCACACTGATGAGATTTTTAACAACTCCATGATGGAGATGTGTGCTAGCGTTCTCTTGAGTTGTTCTACAACATTGTCGCCCCTTGTGGTGACTCCACAATCTTTGGCATGGGCACCCTTGATGGTGATGACCATGCAGTCCTCATTTAGGGAAGCAATGACTGTTTCGTACACATGATTTACACTGCCCTTCCCCTTATCATTTTTATTCCCTTTATTGCCATGATTCGGCATCGGATTCATGTATATTTGAAGATCCTGATTTCTAGCAGGTTGTTCCACGTTTATGATTTTCTTGTCGATGAGATGTTGGATGATATTTTTGAGTCTCATGCAATTGTTTGTGGTGTGACCTTTGATTTTGTGAAATTCGCAAAGTTGATTCTCGTTGTACCAAGGGGGTTTGACATCAGGTTCTTGGTAATTTTCAAATGTGGGAGGTTTGATAAGTTTTTCGTCGATCAACTTTTTCATTATGTCCTCCAATGGTTCCCCCAAAATAGCGTATTTGTGTTTTGGATAACTTTTTCGTTGGGGAGGTCCCCTTTGGTTAGTGAGGTTATTGATGGTGGGATTATTGGGTTAGTATGTTGTGTGATGAGTGTTTTGGAATTGTGATTGGATTTGAGGTGTGGGTGTATTTTGGCGTGGACCACTAATGACCACCTTGGCATCAACGACACCATCATTAGTAACATTCTTGTTTCTTGCCCATGTTCAAGGTTTATCATTGTAATTTGATGGTGGGTGATTGTTTTGTTGTTCATGATATGACGTTGATTTTGTGGGTTGAGTCACAAGGGCTCTTTCAATGCTAAGCACCTTGGAGATCAATTGCTCATATGTGGTGATTCCCTAATCCTTGAGATGAAATGACAAGTAGCTTTCAAGGTTGGCTATGATTGTGCAGACTTGTTCTTCTGGCATGGTTCACTTGCTCTGATTGGCCTTGGATCACCATCGTTAAAGGAATGAGGCGAAAGACTCATTCTTTCCTTGTTTTAGAGCCGAGAGTTCTTCGAGACTAACATCCATTGCAATGTTACATGTGTAGTTCCTAATGAATGCATCTCTAATTTCCTGGAATGTTCTAATGCCTGAAGGTAAGCGAGAGAACCATTCTATAGCAGGACCTGCCAAGCTCCTAGGGAATAGCCACATCAGATAAGTATCGTCATATGCGACTTCCATACAATGAACCTGGAATTCCCTGATGTAATCTTCAAGGTTTCCCATCCCTCGATATTTGTCAAATTTGAGGATTTCAAATCCCTTAGGGAATGGTTTCATGTCTAGGCTCCTATCGAATGGATAGGCACACAAGTTGCTTTCCACTTTGGTTGTCCGCCCTGATTGAAGGTCGAGCACTTGTTGTGAGAGCAACCTGAGTTGTGTCGTCACATCATTATGGGGATCAAGGGGTGGGATGAAAGTGTTTTGAGGTTTTTGAATCATGGTTTGGATGGATGGGTTGGTCAGTGTGTTGTTTCATGGTATCTGCATGTTTTGTCGAGCGAAGTAGGCTTCTACTTGCTTTTGTATGACGATGCCTATTGTTGATCTTGTTGTTGTTGCGCTAGGATTCATGCTTTTTGTTGCGCTTGTTGTTTCTTCAACAATGCTTGTTGTTGGGCTTGCTATTGTGCTTGTTGTTGTTCCAACAACGCTTGTTGTTGGGCTACCAATTATGCTGCTTCTTGATGCTCTTGGTATTGCTATAGTGCTTGTTGATATGCTTGCACTTGCGCTACTTGTGAAAGAAGTTGTGCTTGAGCTTGTGCTTGTTGTGCTTGATATTGAGATTGTGCTTGAGCTTGGGCTTGCGCTTGTGTTGCTTGTGCTTGTGCAGCTTGTTGCTATAATAAAATTTGTGCTTGTGTGACCCTTTGTGCTTGCAATGCTTGTGCGGCTTGGGTGGCTTGTTGTTGTTGCTGTTGCAATAAAGCTTGAGCTTGTGCGGCTTGTTGCGCTTGTATTGCGGCTTGTGCAGCTTTGGCAGCTTGTGCAGCTTGAGCGGCTTGTTGCACGGCTTTTTTTTTTTTGACTTGTTGGTAGCCCCTTTGAAAAGCGGCTTGCAATGTTGCATTTGATTGACTTGATATGGTGGATGTTGGTGGTGGTGGGGGTGGTGGTGGATTTGGAATGGTGGTAGGTGATAATGTTGTGTTGATGGTTTGAGTGTTGAATAGTGGTATTGATGTAATGGGTCCTTGAGAGACCATGCTTTGTGATGCTAGGGGTATGTTTGATGATGTTGCCATTGCTTGTGTGTTTATCATTTGTTGTTGCGATATCAACGATAAATTTTGAGTGTTTGGTGCAATGCTTTGATTGATGGTTGGGATATAGGTATGATTGATACTTGGTAGGGGAGGAAGCCCTAAACCAAGGAGTGATGCGGATGATAATGGTAATGGCAGGAGAGGTGGAAATATAAGGGGTGTGAGTTGTTGTGAAAATGTCGTGGTATCAAATTGGCCCCCTGGTCCGAACATATCTCCCTCTTCTTGTGAATTTGTGAGAAGAGGTGTTTGTGGTGTTGTGTGAAAAAATGATGATGACAGATCGTGATGGAATGTGAGAGGAACTTTCTTGTGTAATGGGTTTCGGGTATGTTTTGTTCCAAGGTGGTGTTTGTGTCCAAACTTTGATTATTAACAAGGGGATGTGATTGAAGAGCATTGAGAAATGCATTTCCCTTGGTGACATTTGGTTGGGTTGGAGCAAACGATGTGATTTGCGGAATGTTTTGTGTGACGTTTTGAGATGGGGGTGTAGATGAAATGGGGATGGTGGATGAAATTGGAGGAAATGATGTGTCCATGATAGTACTCACATCAAAATCTGAAGGCAACTTGGCCCCTTGTTTTTCTAGTTCAAGCATGTATAACAAAGGGTTAAGTCTCATCATAATGTTGATGATTCTATGGTTGTTCGGATTTTGGAGCATTTATGTCATTTCCTCACGAGACATTCTGAAAGTGAGGTCCTCTCCTTGATTTTCTTCTTGGGGATGTTGTGATGATGAGAGGGTCAATGGGTTTCTTGATTTTGTCGGATTCATTTATGCATTGGTTTGGCTAATATCGCTTGAAGCGGGTGTTTCTTTGTTGGCTTCCATACTCTTCTTGTATTGAGATCTTGTTTGCACCATAAAACAAGGATCAAGAATATGGGAGATGAATCTCTTGATTCTTTGGATTGATCTCTATTTTATGTCCCAAAGTGAAATTTTCAGGATGCTTTTGAGGATCAAAGGTGATGATATGATGATGATGTTAAGGATGGATGATATGGATGTTCTTGGCTTTTGATAAATCTTGAGATGAGACACTAGGCTTTTAGGACTTGCATATTTTGGTTTTGATTTTGGGATTTGGTCCTTGATTTTGATTTGGATTTTCGAACAAAAAGACCCTAAGATGTTGGATGATAATCTAGGGGATAGCTTTGTTCAAAGGATGATAATTTGAATATGTGTGAGGAGAAGAATGCATCTACCCACACCTATTCAAACAAGATGATTGTTTCACTAAGCATATGGAGAAGGATTCATCTACATACACTAAGCTAGACAAGATGATTTTGATAAATTTGACTAAGTATATGCAAAAGGATTCATTTACACATACCTAGCCAAAGGTGTTTTTGATAATGTTCAAGGATTTTGTCTCAATGGTTTTGATGATGGTTTTGATTTTGCCATAAATCCTAGTATCAAGGATGATTTCAAGATTTAATTAAAATGTGATGATGAGATGGAATTTTTTTTCATGTTTTGATTTGTTTTGATCCTAAGATGAACCTAATAAGATATACTTTGTTTGCCTAGACCTAGGTATTGAAGAGCATGCATATGCTTCCTAAAGACCTTTGTAAACAAGAAATGATTTCATTTGAACATTCAATTTCGGAATTCCAATCAATGATTTGTGCTTTGGGGTTTGGAGTTTTCAACACATATGAAAGTTCATTTTTTCTTAGCTTTTGCTTAATGTCTTTATTTTACCAAAAACACTTTCTTCAATTAGGTTTTCAAACTAAGATGTCTAATGTCTTAATTTCTTCAAACCCCATAAGATATATGTTATGTGGAAATTCAATGAACTTAAGGCAAGGGTTTCTTATTGTTTGCTTAAGAAGACAAATTGAGATCTAACCCAATGCTTAGAAACCTCTAAGGATGTGAATCCGAAGGGAAAGCAATAACATATGTGAATGCTTAGAAACCTCTAAGGATTCTAACCCCTTTCCTAGTACCTACAAAACAACATGAATAAACGAGTTAGACAAGGATTTGCAAGCTAAAAGAAGGATTCCCCATGAAATCCATTTGCAAACTCAAAATAGGAAAGAAAATAAGCAAGAACACAATGAAATGATAAAAACTAGATTAAATCCTAGTTTAAATAGCAAACACTTGATCCCATGGGGGAATTAGTGCCAATTTGATGTGAAAATTGGCCCTTTCCCAATTCCTATGATGCAAGATTCGAATGTTGAAGATGATGTTGATCCACTTTGATGAGAAGGTGAGAACTCCAAGCCAAATCTGCAAAATACATAGCTAAGAATTCAAATGATGGATGAAGATGGCTAAGTATTTTAGCATGGTAACTTTGCTTGGATTGTGGATGATAAAATTTGCTAATGATTTGAGCATAGTAAGTTTACTCAAATTGTCGATGATAAAATGAAGAGAGGAGCTCTTCATTTATAGGATTTCAAGATGGATGAATGCCCAAATTTGAGCAATGTGGGACTAACATTCATCCAATGATATGGTGCCACTTGTCAAGCTATGAATGGATGATGGATGTGCAAGATTTGGGTTTGTGCCAATAAATGCCAATATTTGAAATTCAAATTTGTTGAAATGACATGTAAGAGGGAAGGGAAAATGCAATAAATGCCACTTGGGAATTTTGAATTCAAATTGAGAGAATATTCCAAAAAGATGCCTTGTGAGGAAAATAGAGATTTAATAAATGAATTAAATCTATTTTCATGTGCAACTTGCATTATCTAGAGGATGTGACATGAGATTAGATTAAATTAATCAAAATTTAATTAATTTAACAACAGATTAGATGATGTGACTTATTTGACTTAGATTTATGGATTTATTTAAACCAGATAAGAGAGGAATATGATAAGAGGCTAATTAAATAAAGATTTTGATTTATTTAATTAAAGTGGGTGGTGTTAGATTAAATCAAATAAGGTTTTAATTTATTTAATTTAATGGACAGACCTTAGAGATTTAATCAAATAAATTGATTATTTAATTAAATAGGGATAATTAGATCAGATGGATTGATTTAATTAACAAGAGAAAGTGACTTGATTTAGATAAAGTGATTTATTTAACCAAGAGAGGATATTGATGAATTTAATCAAAATTTGATTAAATGGTTAGACCGAGGGATGATTTAGGAAGAAACGATGTTAGTAAGTTAGGATCGAATGCACGATGTCAATCAGTATATTTTCGATGTCTACAATTACAAGTTGTTAAGTGTACTTTGGGTTAGTAGTTAGTCGTTAGCAGTTAGTCACCTTTATCAGTTTGAATTTCATAGTTTAGCTATAAGAGTTGATTCATAGATAATTTACATATTTTCTAGAATAAGAATTGGAATGCTTTTTAGTTTAAACAATTTCATGCTTCCTAGTTTAATTCTAGTTTAATTTTCTATTTTAAACCATTTCAAAAATCCAAAAAATCCTGCTAAGAGAGATGGCCAAAATATTCCCTATTGCATACAGCCTTTGGACACTACCCGGTCGACATAACTGACATATTTTTAACTAAAGTTTTAGGACCTTATGACATCCTATCACTTTTTGGTGTCATTGTTGAGGAACTCTTTTCTAGTGTTAATAGTAGACTGCTTAGATACCTCTTTTAGAAAGAAAAAAAATAGTTACCCAACTTCCTTTTTTTGCATGGTTCGGAAACAAGGTCCGCACGGAAGATACATACCAAAAATCCCCCAAAAGATGTTCCAACCATAAGCAAGGAGATAGAAGTCTCAGCTAAAGAATGTATTGATGAATTGATCGAGGAGGATTAACCTGAGACCTCCCAGTATATCCCTGAGACCTTCTAGTATATCCCTGAGACTTCCCAGCATATCCCTAAGATTTTCCAAAATAACCTAGAATTCGGCCATTAGAACAAGCCTTTGAAGAAGAAACTATACCTGTTGACATCATGGCTAGTAACAACAACGATAACCCTTTCAATGAAAGGAGAAGGAATCATTGAGATGGTGATAACACAAGAGAACGGACATTTACTTACCCTATTGCTCTCAATGAAGATGAAAATACACCCATGAAAAACATTTCACCATCCATTTTACCAACCTTTAGAGGCTTATCCTCTTAAGAACCTGACTAGTTCCTTTTTGAGTTTAAATTTTTGTGTCAAATGTATGACTACAAAAATGATAACCAAAAACTAAAACTCTTTCCCTCCACTATGAAGGACACTGCAATGTGTTGGTTCATGAGATTAACTTCAAGGTCGATATCCACCTAGAACTATATGGAGTCTTCCTTTTTGGATAAATACCAAAGTTACTATAGAACCAATGATAGGAAAGAGGAGTTGTTCAAACTAAGGAAAAATGAGGATGAAAGCCTAGAAGATTACTTAGATAGGTTTATCTTCTTATCTAAACAGTGTGGCAAAGAAGTCATAAGCTTCAAAATTTTGAAGACCATATTCCTCAAAGGACTTGATGAGGATGGTAGGAGAAGTCTAGATTTAATAGGAAAAGGTGATGTGTCCCAACTTGGACTCAATGATATCATTGAGTTATGCCACAATTTCTCTCATACTCGAGGAGGTATCCATAAATCTAGTCTTTTTAGAGGTTCCAATGAAATAGGTAAATTGCACGAGGAAATAGAAAAACTCAAAATTGACATTCTTGTTCAGTTAAACACCACTCTGGATGGAATACAGGCCAAAATACGTAATCCTGAGACCTTATCCATCTATTGTCCTAGGTGTCGCAACAAACATCTATTAAGAGAATTTCCTTTGGACAAAGTTGATGCTTGCCAAGTTTGTGAAAAGAGTCATCTCATTGATAAATGTGAGATGATAAATGCAATCAAAAATTCCAAGAAAAGGACATCTCACACTGAAGAGGAGATCAACGTTGTGAATCAAAGACCTGGAGGGAATTTCTCTTATGGTCAGAATTCAAATCCCTCCTAGTGGCCCCCAAATAATTGGAGTAATAATTAGTGGGTGGCACCTTAGCCTCAAGTACCACCTAATTGGGGACCTTACCTATGGGCACCACCTAAATGGGAAAATCAATCTTGAGGAACTCCCAATGTTCAAACTAGACTCAACAACAATGGTATCCTTAAAAGCCTATGCCTCAATGGGATCAAAATTCAAATAAATTTTATACCGGTCCAAGGAGGATGCCTAATCTGTAGCAGAACATTTTACTAGCTCCTTAGAACCCTCAACAAAATGAGAAGGTCAACCAGCCACAACTCCCAACACAACCTATTCCTAATCCAAAGAATAATCATCAAAATACTCCAATGTATTCGATAGAACAAGAAAATGTGACTAGACTTAACACTATCCATTGTGGAAATCTATAGTTGAGATCAGAAAAAGTACTCCTACATCCTCCCATAGTTGGGATTCTAGATGAACCAAATGAAGAATCTACTGATAGGAATAAGACACCTCCCATACCTTCTGAACAAAACTTAGCGAGTGGTCAAGACAAGCCTCTTCCTCAATCCTCATCTAAAACTTCTAAGTTACCTCGAGAAGATGATGACCAACGTTCACCTATTTTAAAGGAGGATCCCATTTTGATAAAGAAAACTCAAGCACCTTTTCTTGAGCATCTCAAAGCAACCATTTTGAAAAACCCTCCAGAAATGCCCTTATCCACTGAAACCACATTGATAAAAGAAATTAAGCAACTCCAAATTGAGGTTCCTTTGTTACAAGTGATTAAAGAAATTCCTAAATTGAACCAGCTAATTAAATAGTTGTGCATAAAAACAACATGAAGGAAACCAAAATAGATTAACACTATGCACATAAACGGATATCTAGTTGACCTTCTCATTGGAAAGACTTCAAACCCAAAGTATGATGACCCAGGAAGTCCACTCATAACAGTGACAATCAATTAGGTAGCAATACCTAATGCACTTGTGGACCTAGGAGTAGTCATTAATGTCATGACGATGGATGTTATGGAGAAATTGGGGCTCACTGATTTATGTCCCACAACCACTATACTGCAAATAGAAAATCAATCCATCATTGTTCACAAAGGTGTTCTAGAAAATGTTCCTATTAAGGTACATAGTTGGGAATATCTAGTAGACTTCCAAATAAGCGAGTCCCTCAAACCCAAGGATAGTTATCCGATAATACTAGGTAGACTGTGGTTAGCTACAGTTGCAGCCAAGATTGATTGTAGAGCAGGAGGAATGACCATTTCACCTAGTCCCAATAGCAAAAACTTATTTTTGTATCCTCCTGCACAACCTATCGAACATAACCAAGTTTGGGTTGATGAACCAGATAGTTTTGACAAACAAGAGAATCTAACCTCACTTGCTATGGTAGTCATTAAACAACCTAGTGAAGAGTTGGAAGATGAATTGAAAAATAATATGAAAAATATTATTGTAGACTCAAGTGATGAAGAAATTTTAGAATTGGAAGAGATCTTAGGACACCCAATCAACATTGATCACACTGAATTTGATTACAATAATTTCACAGGATTGCCTTGTCCCCTAGCTAATATCATTCTAAAAATAGATCAATTTTTCAAAGATATTGCTAGACTTCACATAACTATACATAATAGTTTTCCTCTCAACACCTTAACCAGAGAAGCTTATATTGTCACTTCCAACTACCTTGGAGTAAAAACCCTCATGTTACTACCAAGGAAAACTTTAAATATCAACAACTGGTTGATAGAATCAAAAGAGCTCAAATTGTTTGATGTTTTGGTAAATAGATCTAAAGCTTTTCCTTGGGATTATACAGGCATGATAGGAATACACCTGAGTGAACTTGTACCCATCATATCTATATTGAAAATGTTAGACCTGTTCATCAACCACAATGAAGGCTCAGCCCTACTCTCAAAGACATTATTAAAATGGAAATTGAGAAAGTCCTGCAAGTAGGATTCATTTATCCCATCTCTGACAGTAAATGAGTTTCATCTATGGTAGTTTTCCCAAATAAAAATGGGAAGTGGAGAGTGTGTGTCGATTATAGGGAGCTCAACAAGGCCACCCATAGAGATTGCTTCCCTTTACCTTTCATAGATCAAGTCTTGGATACTTTAGCTAGAAGGAAGTATTTCTCATTCTTGGATGGATTTAGTGGATATAACTAGATAAAAGTAGTAGCAGAAGACTAGGATAAAACAACTTTTACTTTCCCTTGGGGAACCTACGCATATTGCATCCTTCCTTTCGGGCTATATAATGCTCCTGCAACATTTCAAAGAGCTATTATGGTTATATTCATTGAGCTAGTGAATGATTGTGTGGAAGTCTACATGGATGACTTCATTGTCTATGGTTCCACTTTCTAAGAGGGACTTCAAAATTTGGACAAGGTATTGAAGCGATGTGAGGACCATTGGTTATCCCTAAGTCATGAAAAATTCCTAATAATGGTGGAACAAGGGATAGTTTTAGGACACCACATTTCAGCTGAAGGGATAAAAGTGGATCCTAAGAAAATCAAGGTAATATAGCAACTAATGATTTCGAAAAACCAAACTAATGTTAGAATTTTCTTAGGACATGCTGGATACTATATGAGATTCATAGAAAATTTCAGCAAGATTGCAACCCCCATGTTTTCTCTTCTCCAATTTAAGGATGTAGATTTTTCTTGGATGGTGGAATGCCAAACATCATTTGAGATAATTAAGGAAAACTCGCCTCTGCTCCTATCCTACGCTGACCTAATTGGAACCTTCTATTCCATATTTATGCAGATGCTTCTAATGGTGATATTGGAGTAGTTTTAGGTTAGTAAGATGAGAATGGAAGAAAATATGCCATCTATTTCATTAGTAAAAATATGACTCCCACTAAATGAAGCTACGCCACTACAGAGAAAGAATTCTTAGCTGTAGTGCATGCAATCAAGAAATTTTGACATTATATCACAGGGTACAAAGTAATTGTGTTCATAGACCATTCAGCTATCAAGTACCTAATGAACAAACCTGTATTGAATGGGAGAATAATCAGGTGGTTATTGCTTCTACAAGAATTCAATGTGACCATCATTGATAAACCTAGGAAAGCCAACGTAGTTGCGGATTTCTTATCCCAGATTAAACAAGACAATGGATATTATGCTCCTATGTAAGATGAATTCCCAGATGAACATTTATTTTCCATCTCCATTAAAGCCCCATGGTTTGCTGACATCGCCAACTACCTGGCCACTTTGGAGTTTCCACCAACCTTTACATCAAAAAAAGGAAACGCCTTGTTCGAGAAAGTGCTTGATTTAAATGGATTAATGGAATGTTATTTCTATGTGGTCCTAATATGGTTTTACAATGTTGTTTCAAATCATATGAAACATATAGCATCCTTAGAGCCTACCATGATGACCCCTCCTGGGTCCATTACTCCACTAAGAGGACATCCCATAAAATTTGGGTACAGGATATTACTAGCCCTCTATGCATAAAGATGTGAAGAACTAGGTTCGCCATTGTGATGAATGCCAACAAGTAGGAAGATCCATTGCATCTAATGAAATTCCTTTGCAACCACAGGTAGTTTTTGAAGGTCATTTGAAAAGTGGGGATTGGATTTTATTGGTCCTATAGGCCCCCCTTCACAAGGAAAAGAATACATTTCAGTTTGTACTGATTATTTGACTAAGTGGGCAGAAGTCTAAACTCTAAGAGTCACTAGGGAAGAACAAGTTGTTGACTTCCTGTATAGCAAGACATTTCTCATATTTGGAGCCCCTAGAACAATTGTCACAGATCAAGGACCCTAGTTTATGTCTGAATTTTTGCTATCCTTTACTAATCATTTCCAGGTAAACCATAAAAAGTTGTCACCCTATCACCCACAAGTGAATGATCAAGTAGAAGTCACTAACAGGGAAATTGAGAATACAACTTGGAAATCAACTACTGGTTTTACTCTGTATGAGTTAGTTTTTGGAAAGAAACCTCTTCTACCCATTGCATTCGAACTACAAACTCTTAGAATAGAAATGGAGATAGGTTTAGACCTCAAATGAGCCCAGGTTGAAAGAGTCCTACAGCTCAATGAATTGGATGAACTCCACTTAGAATTTGTCCACCAAACTGAACTAGTTCAACAACAACGTAAGGTTTGGCATGATAAACACATAAAAGAATGGGAGTTCCACAATGGGGATTGGGTGTTTTTATTTGATTCCCAATATAAAGATCACAAGGAAAAACTAAGGACTCATTGGCTTGGCCCATATGAAATTTTTGAAGTATTTCCAAATGGAGCAATGCAGCTCAAACCTATTGATGGTGACACTCAAACTCTCTTAGTCAACGATCATCGATTACGAATCTACCAAAAACCTGTCAACAAAGAGGAATTTATGAAAATGGTAGAATTGCAAGGAGAAATACAATGCATTGACTCTGCTATGGGAGAGCTAATGTAATTCTTCTATCAATAAAAAAATATTAAAAAAAAAAATCATCATTGCATGTGTATGTACATTCATAATCACTTCAAGGCATTTTTACTATATTCTTGTTCTTTTGGACTTGACTAAATTTTATCCCCGTTTTGCAGGACATCATTTTTAATCAAATACAAGTTTTGACACATCTTGCTACGATGCTCCAGAACTTGTTGGCTCAATTGCTACGATGCTCCAAAACTTTTTCACTCAATTGATACGATGCTCCAAAACTTGTACATTTGACTGGTTCCATTCCTTGGTTTATTCCTGTAGTTCGACACATCTTTCAGTGATGCTCTAAAAATTCTTAAGTCCAAAGTGCTCCATTTTGATTCCTTCTTCTAGCGGTATCTTTCAGTGATGCTCCAAAATTTTGCTTCTTCCTTTCGATGACATCTTTCAGTGATGCTCCAGAAATTTTCTTGCTGCATTCCAACTGCATCTTTCAACGATGCTCTAGAAATTTTCTTGCTAAATTCTGACTGCATCTTTCAACAATGCTCTGGAATTTTGTTGTTGCATTCTGGTGGCATCTTTCAACAATGCTCTAGAATTTTCTTCCTATATTTTGGTGGCATCTTTTGGAAATGCTCCAAAAAAAATTTCCTACATTCCAATGGCATCTTTCAGCAATGCTCTAAAATTTTGTTCCTACATTCTGGCGACACCTTTCAGCAATGCTCCAGAATTTTGTTCCTGCATTCTGGCGGTATCTTTCAGTGATGCTCCAGAATTTTGTTGCTACGTTTTGGCTGCATCTTTCAACGATGCTCTAGAATTTTGCTTTTTCCCTCTGATTGCATCTTTCGGCAATGCTCCAGAATTTTGTAAATTCCTTTCCTCTAAAAATGCTCCAATAGCTCCAACGACATACCCGTGATCATCATTAAATTTTTCCATTACTTTTGACATCCACTCCCTACATTGCCATCTTTTACCATAATAAATCAAAATTATTGTGGCTAATTTCCATCATAATAATTACAACATTTATTAGACATCCCATCTTCATCCATAATAAATTCATTACCACCCCTCGCCATTCCATCTAATGATATTGTTACATTAGCATAGGTAAGCGATTTTCAAATTGATAATGGGACATAAGGTATGTACATATTTTATTTTAAGTAGGTAGATTATTGTGAATAAAAATGAATAAATTGGCACGTACCACCTTCCTTTCCAAATTTATTAAATTGTGCAGATTGTATCTTCCCTTGAGACATGGCAGTTCTTGTGCTCTATCCCATGCACAATAATGATTCTCATACAACGAAGTTAAATGCAACAATTAAATTGTGTCCCATCAGTAGAGTGTCAAAGTACAAGTGGTTGAAAGGTCGCATTTTCTTTAATCTGCAACACATTTTTGTTTAAACAATTTTCCATCCTTAGAGTGCCACAATTTTTAGCAGATACTAAGTAGAATCACAAGAAAGGGGCAAGATGGGTGGAGCTAAATGTAATTCAAAACCAACTTCCCCAGATAAATTATTGGCACTAAGTAATATTTTAGAACTATTTTAGAGAATTGGATGGCTTGAGTTCATGAAGAAGTTTGAGGGGCACAACGCATAGCTGGTCAAAGATTTTGCAAAGAACTTCTTAGATGGCCAAATGAGAGTGTGGCAATAAATTTAAGGTAAGCCCTATGATCATTTATTTTTTGTCTGGTATTGAAAATGAGGGTGTAAATTTGACTGAGACCAAAAACATTTCCTATCAAAGAATGATAGAACTCTTTAGAAGGGAGGGAGAACCACATCCTTTGCTTGTTGTCAATACCCATGGGAAAAATAAGGGATTTCAAATAATTTCTATTCCAAATACATGGAGAACAGCAGTTGCCTAGATTATCAAATATTTTACATGTGAGGGGAAACGTGCTATCATAGTCATTCCCCTTCCGGCTACTCACTCACATGCACCATGGTGCTGAAAACCCTGAACTAAGGGTTAACCTTCCTGCCTTCCTTTGTGATTTTGTTCTTAGTATGATAGAAATATTTAAAATTGGTTCAGGGCCATTAAAGCATCATGATCTCATTCATTTAATCTACAAACATAATTTCCTTAAGGGGAAAACGAAAGAGCAATGGTAGAAATTTCTTCAAAATTTTGAAAGCCCTGAGCCTGCAGGACACTCGGAGGTAGGTGATTCATCTGCATTGGTGGCTCAAAATTTGGAAAAACCTTCCTCTATACCTCAAGATGCCCCCAAAACTCAAGATGACAATAGAGCTCCTAACAATGAAGCACCAGAAAACCCATCTGACCCTTTAGAGACCCGAGAAAATCAAGAAAACGTACACTTAGTAAATTCTGAAGATGAGGATAATCATCCTCACAAAAAGGGAAAGAAGCCTAAAGTGAATGTTATGAGACTTTTTCCCCATGGAAAAAAAAGAAAAAATAAAATACAATAAAAGTAAAAAAGTAAATAAATAAATATATGAACTAATGTAATAGTTCAAGAAAGAAAATGTAATAAAATAATAATTAGAGTTTTCACGGGATGTTGTAATTATTTGTAAAAGGATGTTTCAGCTGGAACTACCCTTTGTGTTGTATAAAACTTGTGAAAACTAAATTATTGAGAGGCAAACAGAGAAAAAGAAAAAAGAAAAAAAATCAAGTAGAGCACATTGTGGGAATAGGGTTCTAGGTTAGCAGGTTATGAGTAGGACGGAGGAGGGGCACTCCTACAATGGGTGTCCAACTTGGGGTACAAGTGCGTACACTCAGGACGGTCTTGGCCAGGGCATGGTTTTGTGGCACGAATGTTGAGCATTGTTCTAGTGGAACCAAAACTCGTGTAGAGAGGCAAAGTCCGCTTTCCTCCCAGACTGCTCACAGACAGAAGAGGTTGAACCAAGGACCATTCCAGCAATAGTTGGGGATTTCTTCTGCACATTTCCAAAGATAAGTATTAAAGTTTAATAAATTGTTTGAGCAATAAAGTATTTTAAATCTTTGAGTTTATTGAATTAATAACTTATTTACAGCATGATTGAATGTATTTGAGTGAAATTGTTGTTCAATTTATTATTATGCATTTAATTTCAAAGCCTTTACTTGAGCATTAAATATTATATTAAAATTTGTGCATAAAGGTTTTGGAATTAATCTGTGGAAACAATTTAAATCATTGCATTTTAATTTGGGAATTAGTTTCGTTTCATTTGGTATTAGAGCCTTTTATCCTTGCTGCACATTTATTTGCACATTAAAAAATAAAATAAATTCCTTATTGCATTAGAAAATAAAATAATTTTTTTGCACATTAGAAAATTTAAAAAATATATATTTCTACACATTTATTTGCACATTAGAAAATAAACCATAAGAAAAGAATAAACTGAAATTAAAAAATAAAAATCATTTCTGCACATTTATTTGCGCATTTATTTGTACATTTAGTTGCATTTCACATTTGTAAATAAATCGTAAGAAAAAAAAAAATCTTTTACCGTGAAGAAGATCTTTTATCTTAATTTCATTTCAATTATATTCATGTATCAATTGAAAATTTGAATTTGTGGAATAAAAACAGAGAGAGATTAAATTGCAAGTACATTTACTTTTGAAATAATGATTTACGTGAAAATTAATTAGTTAGAATAGATTTACATTTACCTTGTTATGAAAATCTTTTACACAAGAAATAAAAATCTCAAGCAAAGTAGATTTGGTTTTGTTGTTACCTGAGAACTCCAGGAATTTACCTCTAATTTACCTTTTACTATTAAATGTGACAAAATTTTCTCTTAAAATCTTGCTAAAACAAATACTTTCCATACTGAAATATTTACTGCTTAGTAATTGTGAGTACCTTTAAAAATCTGCAAACACTAAACTCAAACAAGGGTTAGCACCTACAAATCCTTCAAGAACACTCCTATGGAATACCTTGTAAAATGCTTAAAACATGCAACAAAAGGATGAAAGAAAGCTACAAGCATCATGAAAGCAATCACAAGTTACCTATTCCATAGTTGGATTGGTGTCACATGTGCTAGTGACCCTTTCCCAATCCTTGATCAAAGCTCAAATTGTGTAAATGCAAATGGAGATGGTGGAGTGATGATGAACAAGATCAAATCTCAAATGAAGAGAGTAACCTTGCATGAAATTGTGAAGGATTTGCTTGAGGATGATGCACCTATTTAAAGATTTTCAAAATGCCAAGTGTTGAAGAGGGACCAATGTGGGATCAAAAATAAGCCAATGAGTTGAGGACACTTGTCATCATGTGATTAGTTGATGTATATGCAAGATTTGGGAAGAGTGCCCAAGAGGGGGAAATTTTGAATTCAAATTTGCAATAAATTTTGAGAGGGGGACAAGAAAGAAGAGCAATAAATGCCCTGTTTGACTTGTCATGTTGAGAGAAAATGAGGTTTTAATAAATCAATAAAATTGATTTATTGTGCAAGTGGCTAGATCTAGATAATGCAAGTGGGATGTGATTAACATTAGATTAGGATTAGATGAAATTATGATGATTATGCTGATTTAATGCTGATTAGGTGAGTTGACTTTTGAGACTTTTGATAATTGATTTATTTGAATTATAAAATGATGAAATATGATTTAGGATTTGATTTAAATGGAGTCCTGATTTATTAAATTAAATGGATGATGCAAGATGAAGGTTGAAATGATTTATGAGAGATGAAATGATATTATTTGATTAAACCCTTGGATTGACCTGATTTACCTGATGAATGGATTTGTTGCGTTTAATCAATTTACTGAGCGGATGAATATGCATAATGTTAATTTGACGTGTCTACAGTAATATTTAAATATTGACAGTGATATTGGAAAGATACTGTTGTAAAATCAAAACATAAGATAAAGATTTCACATACCATTTTATCAGTTTCGCACTTGAAACGGAATCAAGGTGAAAATATTGCATTTGTGGATGCATGGAGATTGGACTTTGATTTAACTATAAAATCTGAAATTAAAACATTGAGCACACATCCTCAAAATATGTTTTGGCATTAGTGCTATAGCCCTTCTCAAAATTGTAGCTGCATAAGGCAATATTATATTAAATTTAACCTTCTAAATTTTTCCACATTTTGAGACTTTAGTTTCACCCTTTTATTTATTGAGTTTTCTTTTGCAAGTTTAAGATTAGCAGTGAGAAGCAAATTTTAGAACAATCAAATACTGATTTAATTCCTTTACATAAATAGATTGACCTACCACAATGACATTAATGCATTAACCAACCAAGCATTAATGCAGAAAGTTGTCGCATTAGCTGCCCAAGTACAAGAACTTAGGCAAGAAGTACTAGAACAAAGGAGACCCAACAATGTAGAACAATCAGAAAGCAAGAAGAGTTCAAAGACAAGGAGGAAAAAGAGCAAAAGTAAATCAAAAAATTATAAGAAATGACCAATATCATCAGAGGAAGACTCAACTTCTAGTGATAGCACTTCTCACACTTCTGAATCTGAATCCTCTAAAGATAATAATAGTAAACAAACATAAAAAGAATTAGACAACTTTGCTCGAAAGATTAAATTACCAAAGTATAGTGGCAATACCGGCATTGGAGAGGAAGCGGAACAATGGCTAACCGACTTAGAAAGATACTTTGAATTACAAGGCACTAGTAGTTATAGTAGGAACCAGATTGCCACATATCAACTAAAAAATAGTGCCTTGAATTGGTGGCAAGATATTATTTGATCTCAAAAATTAAAGCCAACAAAGTGAAATGGTCACATTTCAAACAATTGTTTTCACAAAAATACCTTTATGATTTTTTCATACAGGAAAAGAGAACTGAATTCTTTGAATTAAAACAAAGAGGCCAATCAGTAAATGAATACAAACAAGATTTTGAAAGGCTTAATAGATTTGTACCATTTATTGAAGGACATGATCGAGTGGTTCGATTAATAAACAGTTTAATACATGCATACCAAGCTAATGTGTGGCGTGGTAAACCCACCTCAGTAGATGAAGCATCCCAAATTGCATAAAATTTTGAAACACTTGATCAAATTTCAAGGCAAGCCAGGGAAAAACATAAAAGAAAGCACAATGAATTTGGTCAAAAGAAAGCCCATTGTCGATTCACCAAGAAGGTTAGACCCAACCGAAATAAACCAACACCTTCTAAAATACAATGTTGGACTTGTGGTGAGAACCATTACCAACGTTGTTGCCCTCACGGACAAGAAGACTATAAACCCAAAAACAAGGGCACTACTACCACTAAGTTCCACAACCCAACATGAAGATTTATGCAGCATTGATGCAGGTATGGTGCATTGTCAACCCTCCTTAATTGAAATAAAAGGATTCATACATGGTCATCCTATTATTTTTCTTGTTGATTCTAGTAGTAGTCATAATTTTATTTCTCCTAAAGTTGTCTCTAAACTAAAAATTGCATCTAAGTTAATTGAGCCCTTAGCTGTAGAAATGGCAGATGGTAGAATAGTAAAACAAACTGGTACACTTATTGAAAACTTAGAATTTGAGTTAGATAACTTTGTAACATGTGATCATTTTCATGTATTGAATCTTGGTAAATATTATTCTATTCTAGGTATGAGTTGGTTGGAAAGAAATAATGCCCTCCTTGGTTGTGAAAACAAACAAGTCATCATAAACTCTAACATGGGGACATGTCAAATTTTATAGGGGGAGAAAAGACCTCTTCACATTAAAACCATTTCAGCCATGCAAGTGTAGTGCTAGGAAAAATTGTAAGATATTTTATGCTATGCTTTTTCAAACAGGTGATAAATTCAAGTTAGACATCAATATTAAACCTGTAGTGCAAGAATTCAAAGATGTTTTTCTTGAAGATTTAGATAGTGTACCCCCAAAAAGATCTATAGAACATGCAATTGATTCAGTTCCCAGAGTAAAACCAGTCTCTAGAACTCCCTATCATCAATCTATCCCTAAATTAACAGAACTAAAAATTCAGTTGATATAATTACTTAAGGAAGGAAAAATAAGACCAAGTGTCTCTCCTTGGGGTGCACCAATATTATTCGTCAAAAAGAAAGATGGAACCATGAGGTTATGCATAGATTATCGACAACTTAATAAATTAACCATAAAAAATAAGTATCCCTTACCTCGAATTGATGATCTCCTAGATCAATTACATGGTGCTAAATATTTTTCCAAAATTGATTTACGATCAAGATACCATCAAATTCGTATTAAAGAATTTGACATTTCCAAAACTGCATTTCGAACACGATATGGTCATTATGAATTTGTAGTTATGCCTTTTGGTTTAACTAACGCACCTGCAACTTTTATGACCTTAATGCACGATATCTTTCGCCCTTTTTTGGATGTGTTTGTAATCATTTTCCTAGATGATATCTTAATATACTCAAAAAATGAAAAAGAACATGAAGAACATCTTAGAATGGTACTAGAAACCTTGTGAAAGAATAAGTTATATTCCAAACTTAGCAAGTGTGAATTCTTCAAATCAGAAGTATCTTACCTAGGAAACGTTGTTTCTAAAAAAGTTATTTCACCCAACCCTGCTAAAATTAAGGCAATTCAAGATTGGCCTATCCCAAAGGATGCGCATGAAGTTAAAAATTTCCTAGGATTGTCTGGGTTTTACCGTCGTTTTGTTAAGAATTATTCCAAGATAGCTTCACCTTTAACTGATCTAACTAAGAAAGAACCAAGCTATAATTGGACCCCAGAATGTGATAAAGCTTTCCACACACTTAAGACTTTATTAAAATTTGCACCTATCCTTTGTATTCCTAATTTTAGTAAGCCTTTTGTTGTGATCATCAATGCATGCGGTATAGGTATCGGTGGTTTTCTAATGCAAGATAACCGAGTGGTGTGTTATGAATCTAGAAATTTATTACCTGCTAAAAGAAATTATCCAATCCATGATCTTGAATTACTAGGCATTGTCCATGCTTTAAAGGTTTGGCGCCATTATTTATTAGGGAATAAGTTTATATTAAAAACTAACCATCGTAGTCTCTAACACATCTTTACTCAACCTCACCTTAATATGAGACAAAGAAGATGGATAGAACTCTAACTGAATATGATTTCACCATCTAATATGTTCCTGGAAAAGAAAATGTAGTAGCAGATGCCTTAAGTCGAAAACGACTATGTGTTAATTCCTTGACTCTTTAGAGAAGCCAATTTGAACAAGATATAAAATTCAAGTTACCTATTGATGACTATTTTCAATCCATTTATGAAGGTCTCCAAAACCCCTCCTCTAATGTCCATTTGAAAGATCGATTAGAATCTTATTTGTTGAGTAGCAATGGTCTTCTTTATTACAAAGGAAGGTTGTGCATTCCTAATATACCTAACCTTAAATCTCAAATACTAAAAGACTCTCATGATATCCCAATACCCGGACATCCTGGATTCCAGAAGACCTATCTCTCAAGCAAAAGAAACTACTTTTGGCCTCAAATGATGACTGAAATTCGTACTTATGTTCAACAATGTTTAACTTGTCAAAAGGTAAAAGCGGAACAATGTAAACCTCCAAGCCTCTTGCAACCCTTCTCTATTCTGACTTGGAAATGGAAGTCAATTAGTATGGAATTCATTACAAGATTTCCTCGAACATGAAAAGGGAATGACTCTATTTTTGTAGTGGTGGATAGATTAACCAAGATGGCACATTTCTTGCCTATCAAAATAAAATCCTCTGCCTCTGATATTGCCCACATTTTTGTCAAAGAATATTATTTCAGATCGAGATCCTAGGTTTACCTCCTCCTTTTGGAAATCTCTATTTGCAGAACTTGGAACTCATTTAAATTTTAGTACTTCCTATCATCCCAAGTCTGATGGACAAACAAAAAGGGTTAATAGAATATTAGAAGACATGTTGCAAATGTATACCATGGATAAACCTGGGTCATGGGAAAACTATTTACACTTGGTAGAGTTTGCATACAATCAAGGATATCATTCCACCATTAAGATGTCACCTTTTGAGGTTGTCTATGGCCAAAATTGTAATACACCCATTTCATGATCTGATCCTATCCATAAATTTTGGTATGAGAATGAAAACTTCTTAGAGATGGAAGCCATTGTTAATAAAGCCAAACAAAATATGAAGGTTTCCCAAGATAGGTATAAAAGTTGGGCGGATTCTAAGAGGTCTACATGAGATTTTGAGGTTGGTGAACATGTTTTTCTTAGAGTCAAACCAAAAAGGAGTTTGTTAAAATTGGGTAAATATTCTAAGATAGCTCCTCATTTTTGTGGACCTTTTGAAATATTAGAAAGATTAGGGGATGTTGCTTATAAACTTGCTTTACCCCCTCAACTACAAATCCATAATGTATTTCATGTAAGTTTACTTAAGAAATATATATATAATGAAAATCATGTTATTGATTGGAAAACTATTTCTATTGAACCTTCATGTGAATTTAAGGTTGAACCAGAACAAATAATTGATAAAAGATCTAGAATATTGAGAAATAAGGTTATAAATGAAGTAAAAATTAAATGGAGTCATTGTGATAATGATAGTTATACTTGGGAAAATGTTGATTTTATTAAAGACCAATATCCTCATTTGTTTAACTAAAGGTTGTTTTATTTATATGTATGTGTGATGTAGAAAATCATCAAGCTATTGAGGGCAGTAGCTAAACAACAGGGGGAGAATTGTTATGAGACTTTTTCCCCGTAGAAGAAAAAGAAAAAAGAAAAGAGAATAAAAGTAATAAATAAATAAATAAATATATGAACTAATGTAATAGTTCAAGAAAGAAAATGTAATAAAATAATAATTAGAGTTTTCACGGGATGTTGTAATTATTTGTAAAAGGGTGTGTTGGTTGGGACTACCCTTTGTGTTGTATAAAACTCATGAAAACTAAATTATTGAGAGGCAGACGGAGAAAAAGAAAAAAGAAAAAAAAATCAAGTAGAGCACATTGCAGGAATAGGGTTCCAGGTTAGCAGGCTATGAATAGGACGGAGAAGGGGCACTCCTATAGTGGGTGTCCACCTAGGGTACAAGTGCGTACACTCAGGACGGTCCTGGCCAGGGCATGGTTTTCTGGCACGAGTGTTGAGCATTGTTCTGGTGGAACCAATACTCGTATAGAGCAGAAAAGTCCACTTTCCTCCCAGACTGCTCATAGATAGAAGAGGTTGAACCAAGGACCATTCCAGCAATAGTTGGGGATTTCTTCTACACATTTCCAAAGTATTAAAGTTTAATAAATTGTTTGAGCAATAAAGTATTTTAAATCTTTGAGTTTATTGAATTAATAACTTATTTACGGCATGATTGAATGTATTTGAGTGAAATTGTTGTTCAATTTATTATTATGCATTTAATTTCAAATCCTTTACTTGAGCTTTAAATATTATATTAAAATTTGTGCATAAAGGTTTTGGAATTAATCTGTGGAAACAATTTAAATCATTGCATTTTAATTTGGGAATTCTTGTAGTAAAATTTCTTTCGAGTTCTCAGAGGGAGGGACATCAAACATCTTGGAGGAGTCTTGACAAGATACTCTCTTGATCAATAGTAGAAGATGTTTCTTTATTTTGTGACAAATAAATTTCTCTCTTATTACAAGGTTTCATACCTACACAAGACTCTTTAGATTGCAACATTTTGTATTCTTCTTTAAAGGAGAGTGTAAAATCTAAAGAATTCAAATCATTAGTGTTTTGTGTGATGAAATTGATATTAAGTGAAGATTTATCTGTTTCTTTCAAAGGAAAAAACCAAGACCACTAGTGTTTATTAGTTCAAGATGCACTAATGTTAAATTTGGCATAGAGGACTCTTTTGTAACAGTGTCAATATTAAGTGAAGACTTGTTGGTTTCTTCTGAGGGACAATAACGAAGACCACTAGTATTTGCTTGCATGTGAGGCTCTATAGGGACACAGATACCTTGTTCTCTAGCACCACATCCTTTTTCACTATATCCAATTTTTTTGATAAGTTCATAACCTTTTCCATAAATCTGTTTCATTTCTTCTGGATTCGGTGGTTGCTCGTAATTAGCTTCATCAAAGTTTGTTATGTAATTTGTTTTCTTTTTTTATAAAGTGGTTGAGGTGGATGCTTTCAAAGGGTTTTCCAAATTTTTTGTTGATATTACCACTTTTTCTTTTTCATGCTTCTTTATTATGATTTTCGGTTGCCTATCAAAGCTAGGTGTGAAATCCAAGGAACCCCAATCATCGTCTAATAGTTTTGACACTTTTTCCATCTCTTGTTTCTCTTCCTTTATAGTTTCTATATTCGAAGTTGGAATTAATGTGTTTTGAGTATTTGTCGTTCTCTTTTCAACTTGTAAGCAACTTACAAGCTCGGGGTCTATTACAACTTCGTATACTTTATTGTTATAGGTGTATCTCATGATACGATGAAGAGCCGAAGGTGTTGCATGCATCTCATGGATCCAAGGTCTTCCTAAAAGAAGATTGTATGAAAGATCATGAGGCATGACATGAATAGGAGTTTGTAAGGTAGCCTTTCCAACTGTAATAGTAAAATTAATCACACCAAGCGATTGCTTTCCTATGTTGTCAAATCCTCAAATTGATAAGGAATCAGGGTCAATTCTTGACTTATCCATGCAAAGTCTATCCAAAAGTTTCACACTACACACATTAAGAGTGGATTTATTATCAACAAGGGTTCCTTTTATGCATGTCCTATTATAAATAGATACTATCATGAAGGCATCATTTCTCATTCTCATTTCCAAAGGGGATAGCTAATGTTAATGAAAAGTAATGTCTACGTTGTTCAAATTTATAGCTTGAATTTGGGTTGCCACTTCATTTGATTGCACATTTAGGAGGGGTAGGAACTTGTTGTAAAGTAGTTTGAATTATGTTATGATAATGAGGGGAGGTTTCGATAAGGTCCCATAACGATATCTTAGTAGGAGTATTCTTTAGTTGTTCAATGAGATCATTTAATCATCTCCACTTTGTAAAGGAAAACAAGGACAACCAGGTAAGATAGGTTGAGGTAATGGAAGGGATGTTGAAGGTGTTTTTTTTTTTGTTGCAATTTTTTCCTAGTGCTATATGTATGTGCAACGGTATTGTAACTTGACTATTGCGAAACAGTATTCTTAGGTGGGTAAAGGATAAGTTTAGGTTTGTTTTGAGTTTGTAGTTGTTGTGAGGGTGGGTAAAGAATTAGAGAATTCTTAGGATGTCCCACAGGGTATTTAGGAGGTCCATTAATCAATGGGAATCTAACGGAAACTTGTGAATTCATAACCTTAATGATTTCGATTTGATGTCTTTCTGATGAATGGGAATCTAGTGTCATCTTTTCACCATCATCTAAGGAAGCCAAATTATTATTGTGAATGTTATCATTTTCTTGCACCATGATATCATCCTAAGAGGGGAGTTTTTAGGAGAACTACAAACTATATGTTCATGACATTTGAAGGTTGGTTCTTCTAAAATGTCTTCATCGCAATTAAGGGAGTTAACATCAATGGTTGGATTGTTGTGTTTATCAATGATGGAATTCTCTTATTCAATAATGTATTCCCTAGGGGAAGAGAGGCAACTAAGTTTCTCATCAATCTTATTGCTTTGATCTTCTAGCATCAAAGTATCTTCTTTACCAATAGTAGAGATATTCGGAGAAGGTCCAATTTGATTGTTATGATGGTCCATGATTTCATCCTTTTTTTCTAAGGGCTCGTTCTCGTGTGCCATAACTTCTACCCTAGTAGGAGAGTTAAGAGGTTGATCACATGCCATGATTATATTTTGTAAGGTAACTTCATCACAGATAGGGGAGGCATCAAGGGAAGGAGAACTATCATTGTTATGCTTATGAATGATTGAATCCTTTTATTCAAATAGATCTTTCCAAATGTTAGGGACACTAGGAAGGTTAGAAATAATGATATAACTTTCAATCATTCGATCTTCTGATACCAACATGTGCTCCTCACAAATTTGATTTTCATGATCGTTCTCGATTACATTCTCTTTCTCTAAAGCATTCTCATAAGTATTAGAGGTGTTGGGAGAGGAATGTAGACTAAGTAAGGTAGTGGCAATTATCTTATCTTCTTGTGTCATAATATCTTCCCAAGGGGGAGAAGGAGAAGGACAAACTAGATTTTCATGATTCTCGACAATTGCATCTTCTTTCACCAAGATACCTTCATCACTAATAGGAGAGGTATCAGGAGTAGCACAACTATGGATTTCATGATTGTTTATGCTTGTATCTTCTTTTATCACATCATTCCCACAAATAGGAGAGATAAGAGGGGGATCAATGATGAACAAAAAGAGAGGGGAGAGGACTTCATATTCATGTGCAAATAACAAAAAATTCTTACAATACTTAACAAGATCTAAAAAATAGAACATGAAGTATTATAACTATATATTTTTACAATGAAAACATGATGCAATAATTGTCCTACAAATTTGAAATGCAACAATGATAGATCAAACATGCAAAAGGATAATACAATTTTCAGATTTAAAACATGATAATTGACTGATTATACTATGTAACAATCTAAAAATGAAGTGTTGTAAATGCCATTTTGAAATTAAGCCATGTGTGAAATGAACTGAATTGAGCTAGATCTAATGAAATTAATGTAACAGAAACTCAACCAATAACAACTATCTAATGACAACAAATATAAGTATAAAAATGATGTTTTCAATGTTGTAAAAGACAGTTTCAGGTCAGATCTAGGACTAATTCGCCCAAAGGGGTGTATAAGTCCCAGTCAGGGTTTTTGGAAGGGTCAAATGCTAAAAAATGCACAACACAGAATTCCCAGAAAGTAGGCAAAACAACATGTACTAGGACTAAATCACCCAAAGGGGCGTATGAGTCTCATATTAGGGTTTTTGTACCAATTTCAGCAAATTTTGAGTTGTTTCTAAGTTTCTAACTTGTATGTTGACTTTACTATTTGTAGTTGTAGAATTTCAATGAAATTGAATGATCTAAGATGCAAAAATGCAACCTATATACACTTTCACTAATTCAAAATTTTGAAACCCTTAGAGATGCAAATTAACTAATGCAAGACCTAATGCAAAGTTAATGTAAGCTAGATCTAGGACTATGATGCACTCCAAATCAGAAAACAAGATGTTCTAAAGGATAGGTTCACCAAAATGAAACAAAGAAAATAGGGTGCTCCAATCTTTTGGGAAGATGGAACTAGCTAGGGTTTGGAGACCTAGACCTATTTCCTTCAAGTTTCATTCAAGGAAACCCTAGAGATCTCAATCCAAGGATGGAATGAGGGAAAGATATTTACTAGAAGGGTGTCCTAGGGTGTGATTAAAGGCTGAAGGGGGTTCACCACCAAGCTAGGGATTGGAAAGATAAGTAACATGTAAAACCTAATGATGCGCAAGACTTAAGTAAATGATCTAGAAATGAATGCAAATTAGAATAATAAACTGGAAAAGTATAGAGGTGCACTTGGAAACCGGTAGAAGCTTGGAACAAGGTCTAAAATGTTGATTTTAATACTCATTGGCCCGACTCATACACCAAGTTGGGCATATCAATCTCGGATTAGGGTTTCTAGGAAGGAACTGAAATTTGGTAGTGACAAGTTTGAATCTAGACTAAAAT
The DNA here is from genome assembly GCA_007258455.2 of Sequoia sempervirens. Lineage (NCBI taxonomy): Eukaryota > Viridiplantae > Streptophyta > Pinopsida > Cupressales > Cupressaceae > Sequoia > Sequoia sempervirens. Next base: position 73,226 of record VDFB02188626.1, read on the forward strand.
ATGGAAAAATCATTGTATTGGGACTCATATGCCACAACTGGTGTATCAATCTCATTCTGCTTTTTTGGAGGGTCAAGATCTGAGTATGTTCTCCTATCTCTACTCTTCCTTCCACACTTCATTTCCGGCTATGAAAATATGAATTTGGACCTGTAGATGACTTTCTGTGAAGATGACAACCTTGTGACAACTTCACAACTTCTCTCAACCTTGCAACTTTATCTTCAAAGGATCTTCAAGCCTCAAAGCCACCTAGATCTACAATCAGACATGTAGAGAGAGAAAAACTTGTTGATTGTTAGGAAATAGGGGTTTTCCTAGGTCAAACCCTGTTTAGGTAGTTAAACCTTGTGATGAAATAATGAAACATGAACATGAAACATGAAATATGAAACATGAACAATGATACCTTAAATGATGTCTTGAGATGTAAATCAATAATCTAACATGAAGAGGCCATGTAGAATGTAGATCTTGATCTTGAATTAGATGTTGAACAATGCTTAATATTGGATCTTGAATGCTACATCACAATGCTAGCTCAACAACATGCTTGATGCTTTATGCACCCTTGACATGATAATGGATCTTGAATTGCTGAAACAAATGATGAAGAAATCTGCTCTTGAATTCCTTAGAAATGCTCTTGAATACTCTATGAAGCTCTTGTGAAGTCTTAGGATGAATGACTCTTGATTTGTATCTTGATATTAGGATTTCTTAGGTGAAATAATGATTTAAAACCTTTTTATATAGGCATTCCATCTAACTTATCGTTTATTAGATCCCAAATGTTGACATACATGAAATTTGAATTCAAAACCCTGATTTCTTGCTCAAAACCCTAGAAAGAGGCCAAATGGGACTCATACACCACTTGTTGTGTATAGGTACCATCTGTGTGGGACTCATATGCCTAAGGTGGCATATGGGTCCCACTAGGCTTTTTTGGAAAGAGGAAATATCGGGGAATTGAGATATTAAGTGTATTTGTTGATTATATGTCAGGATCTTAGCTGAAATAAGCCTTGGGATGCATAATAAAGGGTCTTAGGGGCCTACTAATGATGATATGAAAGTCATAAATGCAAGAGGGACCAAAACTTTTAATGTGGAGGTGTAAATAAATACACTTTACAACACTAAATTAAGGCAAAATTAGGTCTATTTAGCTTAAAAGGGCCCTAAACTTAATGTGAATGTGTAAAACACATTACAACACTAGATCAAGGAAACATTAGGTCCAATTTAATGTTAATCATTCCTAAATTAAGTGTGGAAATGTAGAGGGATGCATTTTCCATCACTACAATAATAATCTTCTTAGAATTTAGTTTATTATCTAAGTCCCACTTGAGAATCATTCCTTTCTTAGATACAACTTGGCTAACTCTCCCTCCACAAGTAGGTATTCTCATGTTAAAACCCATTTGCAATTTTTTTTATTTTTTGCCACTCTCTTCTAGTTGCTTCTTGACTTGTGCATGAGCTTCCTTCATATGTTGCATGATTTCCTCAATTTTTGCACTCACTTAACATATTCTACTCTCAACAAATTTATAATTCCTTATAAAGATGTTCTAAAACCACATAAAATGGTATCTTCTTTGTGGACTTGTTCCCTAAATTATATACAATATTTGATTGTAGCAACAAAAATTCTCATTGTTTAGGATTATCTCCCTTGAGAATCATTCCTTTCTTAGATACATCTTGGCTAACTCTCCCTCCAATTAAGTATTCTCATGTTAAAACCCATTTGCAAACTTTTATTTTTGTCACTCTCGTCTAGTTGCTTCTTGAATTGTGCACATGAGCTTCCTTCATTTGTCACACATGATGTCCTCAATTTTTGCACTCACTTAACACATTCTACTCTCAAAAAATTTATAATTCCTTATAAATATGTTTTAAAACCACATAAAATGGTATCTTCTTTGTGGACTTGTTCCCTAAATTATATACAATCTTTGATTGTAGCAACAAAAAGTCTCGTTGTTTAGGATTATCTCCCACCAAATATCTAAGTGAATTGATAATAATTTGATTGACAACCTTAGTTTTTCCATCCATTCTTGGCTAAAAGGTAAAATTATAATGAGTTGTATGTTCAAAATTTTCCATAAATTATGCTAAAAAATACTAAAAAAAATCATATCCTAGTTCAAAATAATTCTCTGACAATCTATGTAGCTATAATACCTCATTGAAAAATAAGTTCATAGTCTTTGGTGCATCATTCATCTTTTGGAAAGGAATAAAATGTTGTATTTTTAATAATCTATCAACAACCACAAAGATGTATTTATTTCCTTTGTACATGTTCATGAAAAACCAAGAACAAAGTACATGGTAAGTTCCTAGATTATGGTCTACATGGCATGCACAATTATTTGTACAACCTTATATTTTGTGCCACTTCCTTTCCTACCTAAAATATTTTATACCTCTCCACAAATTTGTGCTCTTATTTTCTTAAATCAATCCAATAATATCATTCCTCCAACATCCAGAATACATATTATCTAGGCTAAAATTTCCTCCTTGTGTGTAACCATGCATCTCATAAATGAGGTTCTCCTTCATTAAAATTTATAGGATACATAATTATTTTCTTTTAAATAATAAATATTCTTGTGTGAAGTAGTCCTCAAATGAGGCTCTAGCCCTAGCCTATGTCTGTATGCATGTATGCCATGCATCTATAAAATTTAGGTTAATGGTCCATATACATCCTTCATGGACACATCCCTTTGGAACAAGTTTTTGAGCTTCTTGAATAAAACCAACAAGTAGTTGACTAGCATTAAATTTCTCTTATTTTAGAAATCATGTGATTCTAATATAGATCTTCCTCTCAAGTTCCTCTTAACACAATCCTTCAATACATAATCCCACCACAAGGTAGCATACCCTTTCAACTTCATTGAAATGTATTTCACCTATCTTGAGGTCTTCAATTACCTCAAAATTGAAGTATTTCTCAATCTTAATGATTCATTCTAGTAATTATCCTAGATTTAAGCTTCCTTAGTAGCTATGCCAATCAAAGCCTAGCTTGTTTTTTACTCTTACTACAACTCATACAAATATTTATTTCCTAGTGTCTACCTCATCAAAAAATCTAAAGCAATGACATCATCCTCTCTTTGATCCTCACTAATATACTTTATCACAAATATTTATCTTCTTTGTGCAGTCTCCATGACATCGAGCCTTGCTTGCACTTGACTCTCATCATATTAGAAAGGTCTACTAAATAGTCTTTGAGTTTTTCTATTATTTTTAAGAGCTCCTCTTCCAACTATATGAGTCATCCTTTTTTTGTATCAGGGTGAAGCCATAATAGTGGTTTACAATTTGATGGAGGAAGGAAAATTGAGAAAAAATGACCCCATGGCAAAAAAATTGGTTTTAGGGGTTCACATGATCCTACATGTTCGACCGAACCATAAAGGGGTTCGACCGAACTAGGGTTCGACCGAACCCATTAACTATTGGGCCCACATTTCCCACATAAAAAATAAAGGAAAAATGCATATTAGTGGGGGTTCGAATGAACCCTGGTTCGCTAGAACCCCCCTGGTTCTAGTGAACCCCCATTTTCCCTAATTTTTTAATTTGTTCACACAAAAAACCTAAAATTTTACGCTTTCAAGCTCCGGTTGGGAATGAAAATGGGGGAATATTTAGAAACCAAACTTGGAATTGAGTAGCCTTCAGAACAAGCTATCCAATGAATATAATTTTAGTATGTTTTGGTTTTATTATCTATCTATTTTTTAAGTTTTATTAAATATAGGTTTTTCATCGAAAACAAAAATCTCTGTTTTGCACAAGTGGAAAAATAGAAGATTATAAAAAAAAAAAAATTAAAATATGAGTGCACCAGATATTGAAGTCCTTGATCCAACAAAAAAAAAAGAGAATAATTTCGATACATACAATAAAAGTTATGCGTTATACGGTGCTATGTCTGAATTGTCATTTGATTGACTTTGAAACTTGATTAAAGAAAAATATTCAATAAAAATATCTAACCAAGTGGAAGCACTAGATATCGGAGTTAGAAATCTAAATTTGAAAGAATTGGAATTTTATCCTTCATGGAAAAAAGTTATGTATATGGTGGCCACTTTTAAAAATACTATTTTTTGAAAAAAACCAATTTTTGTGGGAGATGGAAAAAAAAGTGCAATCTAATTCCAAAAAATTGAAAAAATATTTTTAGAATCTTCAGACAAAATGTGACAAGACTCTAGTTTACATCATCTTCAAATTCCTTACGGTTTAATCTCTATAGGTGCCCGAATGTGGAGATTGTGTTAAAAAAAATATATCAGTGTCCAGTTAGGCCAAAAAGTGTAAACCACTATTGTGGGATCACCCATCACTTACAATGAGACAATCACATGCAAAATACTTACTATTATGGATCACTCACATACTTTCTCATAGGAATTGAAATACGTGTGTACTCTAATACCAATTGGTGTAGTAGTGTTGACAAATGAAATGAACAACCAATTATGAACATGTATAATTACAAAAATAACAAGGAAGAAACTATGGAGATTTAAAAAATTGTATTTAATCCATTTGTGAGAAAAAAATATACACTTTAGCTTTAAACAAATATGGATCTCAAATACTTCACTTGTCAACCCAGCATGAGAAACATCCATCTTGAACTTATAGACCTTTTGCTTCATGATCTCGACCTGAATTTTTTGAAACCAAAAATATGCTTGTTGTTTGATAATATAAGCTCTAGTAGACATGATTTTTTCATAATCCATGAATATAATTTTATAATGTTTTTGGAATTAAATTTATAATATTTTTTCCACAACATTATGGATCATACTTAGTGATCCAACTACCACTTCAGAAAGGAAGTTGAACTTTCGCTTGAAGATGGAAAATGATACATGCTAATTCAGATTTTGGAGAAGTGGGACCATTTAAAATATTTAGACTTTCAATTAATTTTGACTGATTAATTGAGAGAAATCAATAGTTGGACAAAATCAACCATCTAGTGCCTTCTTAAATGGAACTCATAAATGCACTATAATTGGAAAATTGGCACAAAGACTTGCACGGAATGTGAAACAATATGCAAAAGTAGTGCTACATATAGAATTCAATGCACAAGTCTACAAAATTATTAGGATCTATCCATCAACTTGTATAGAAATGGTAAAATTAGATAGACTATCAATTTTTTTATATAATTATATAGTTATATACATATTTAAAAATAAAATTTAAATGGATAACCATCACAAAAACACCCTTAACAAAATGGTTAACCCATAAATTTTAACCTTTTCCCCAATAAATGTCAGAAATGGATAAAAATGAAGCTCACTAGTCATTGTAGTCATTTATTGAGTGTTGTGAACTCAATTTAACCATTAAAAAAGGAATAGATTAAAGTTGTACAAATGAACAATATTATATGGGATAGTGTGCATGCACTCCAAGCTCTATGAATTAAATGCACCTTTCACCTTAGACATTCTATGGTGAAATTGGAGGATGAAGAATGAAAATATTAACTAGTGATTTAATCACACAAATGGATTAATTAATGGGTAAAAGAAACCTTTTAAGTTCTCTAAAATATTAAAAATACTTTTCTTGAAATTTAGTATCTTTTTTAGCCAAAAGATTAGTAGAGGTAGACTTTATTAGAAGATGTTCACAACTTAAAGAATATGTTTGAAATTTAGGAATAGAGATATGTAATAGATAATATAAGGAAAATTTTTAAAGGTTGTGGTGATATGTAATAGAATTACATTGTGGTGATTATAATTAAGTTTAATTCATAATATAATATTATTATATTTATTTATAATCTTCTTATTATGATATTATAATATTACAAGTTTATTATTATGTTATATTTTATATTTTAGAATGAACTTTATTATTATACATTATTTTTTGATATTAGTTTATTTCTTTAAATTATTAATATAATAAATTGTTATATATTAAAATGAGTATTTATTACAAGCTATTAGATTATATATATTCTATTCTATTAAATTATAACATTATATTAATAAAGCTAACATTTATTTATTTTACTAAGATTTAATGAGATGATTTTATAAAGCTAAAAGTGGAGTAAAATGCATTGCCAAAATAATAGTATACCTTCATTTTTCTAAAAATCTCCCCATAACACCCCAAACTTTTTAGCCAATCATGTTGAGAGAAATAATTTTTTAAATTTCTAAAGTTAAATATTTTGAATGTTCACTTTAGAAAAAATAAATTGTATTTGAGGAGGATAAAAGTGCTAGTTTTTCATAGGTTCAAAACCAACTTATTAATAGCTAATTAACAAAGGTCGTTGCAGTAGTATTGTCTTCATTTTTCTAAAAATCTCCCCATAACACCTCAAATTTTTTAGCCAATCATGTTGAGAGAAATAATTTTTAAAATTTCTAATGTTAAATATTTTAAATGTTCACTTTAGAAAAAATAAATTGTATTTAAGGAAGATTAAAATGCTAGTTTTTAATTGGTTCAAAACGAACTTATTAATAGCTAATTAATAAAGGTCATTGCAGTAGTATTGCCTTACACAACACTAATAATAAAATAAATATTTTAAATAAACATATAAGCCCACATAATTTTATAAAAATAAAGCCGACATAAATAAAATAATGTGTATAAATACAAGTAAAACTCAAACATAAATTAAAATAATCAAATCCAATATAAAAAAGGAGTCTAGTAGGCACAAGAAGGATATCTCTGGTGTATTTTGAATAGACTTTTTAAAAGATAAGTATGCTAATTAAATATTAATTGGTAAGTAGAATGTATTTTTGTATTCTATAAAATTATGATGTTTCATAAAGATTTAACTGCATAATTTTTGAGCTAGACTCATTGACCCACATTACATTATTCAGATTGGTTAACAAATATTGATTTTACTTTATACACATACATACATATAATTATTTTTTCTTTATATATTCCTACTTCTTATTTAATGGTAAACTCATCTCTCCATCCACTTGATCATATAGATATTTTTATGGACTAATACTTTCTTATTTTTCTTTGTGTCTAATCTTCCATTTATTTGCATTTACATATTAATTTACATCATCCCCTTATATATTCCTTATAATAATCTTTTATCCACTAACTCCTAGATTTTGTTTATATTCTATAAAATTCTTTGATGCTTATTCTTTAATTATATTATTTTTAACTTAAGCCATAGATTTTGATTTTAATATTCTATTTTCTAGTTTTTATTTTCTACTAAATTTTCTTTTATCTAATTATTTCCTTCTCTATTTATCCATCCTCTTTACACTAAATCTCCAATCCTTCTCTTTACTCTCCCTCTTTCTATAATATTGTTTAGAAGCATTCTTGTAAATAGAAGAAATTATTAATATTCAATTCTCTCTAATATGGTAATAAGAAAATATGTTTACATAGGGTAGAGGAGCCCATAGTGGAGAGGGGTCCAATAGTGGGGATAGAAGTAGTCCTCAATATGTCCCATAGTGAAGCACCTTAATATCCAATTGCAAAACACTTTTTATCCATAAAATAAACAAACTGACAAATCATGTGATGCCACATCAGTGCACCAATAAAACTTGACTTAGTGCACCACTATCAGTCTCACTTTTTTTTTTGGGTCTTTTTTGGATACCTAAACAAAAAGCATGTTGATGTGGCCCTAAAATGAAATATAGAAGCACTTGAGTTGTTAAATAAACTATTGTACAAAATTGGGAATGATTTGAAATTTTCACTTAGGATTTTGAGAAAGGTAAAGTTGCTCCACTATGGGCCCCTCTCCCCTAATCTAATTCAAAAAATTATTATTTTTTATTTTTTATTTTCAATTAATTAATAAATAGGATATCCTGATATCGTATTAAATGCACTCCATGCACTCTAAAGAAAGCTTAAGCACAAAAACAATAAATTCGCTAAAATTTTGAAAAGTAAAATTTCTACTCACAGCAGAGATGTCATTTTCAACAAGAGACGCATTTGTGCCTATTGTGGGGTGTGCTTGGTTTTTTTAAACATTTAGTTAATAGAAATAGTTAGGGGTTTAATGTGATTGTTTGTTGTTTTATAATGTCATTATAATAGTTGATTAATATTGAGAAATAAAAATAAATAATCATGTGGGGTGTATTTTTTGTTTTAAACATTTTGTTAATAGAAGTAGTTAGGGATGTAATGTGATTGTTTGTTGTTGTATAATGTTATTATTATAGTTGATTAGTGTTGCATAAATAAAAAATAAAATTCATATGGGTGTGTTTTGTTGTTTTAAATATTTAGTTAATAGAAGTAAGTAGGGATGTAATATAATTGTTTGTTATTGTATAATATTATTATTATAGTTAATTAATATTCTAAAAATAAAAAATATGCAATTATACAAATATATTATTATAATATATATATATATATATATATATATATATATATATATATATATATATATATATTTTCTTATCCTTTTGATAATGTGATATTTTATTACATGTATATTTTTTAAAATAAATTTTATTGAAATATTAATTGTAGATATATAAATTTATTTTTAATACACATTTGATAAACAAATATAAAATATGAGTGTACTCACATTTATTTAATAAGTTTTGAAAATCTTACCAATTATTAAATAAAATATGTAAAATAATATTTGTAAGTCAACAATGTAATTATATGATGATGTATGTAATAGTGCTCATGTGATTCAAGTCATTAATAGGTTTGAAATTTGATTCATGAATTAAATGCATTGCATTGCACATAACTTAGAAAAATAAAAATAAAAAATCCTAATTTTTGCAATGACTGTTGACAATGAACCAATAAAAAGAAAAATAAAGAATATTTTAATAATTTTAAAAATAGACAATAAAAAATGGACTATATTAAATTGCTGGTAAAATTTTTAATTCTAAATGTTTATTGGTTGGATTGTCACTATCACTCAAAAAAATTGAATACAATGAATCTACTATTCTGCCATGTGCAAAACTAATATTCTGCCCCGGACAGAACTAAGAACTAATAATACGTCTGCCAGTACTTCAAACCCTAAATAATTCATCTCTGTCCAATATTTAGTACTTCACAATCCTAATTAACCTCTGAATTGCACTCCTATCTGACAGATTCAACGGCAAAAAAGCTGAATAAGAAAGATATAATGCTTAAATCAGACGAAACTCTGTGAGTCAAGACCTTACTGGCTAATTAAACTGGAATTTAACATTTTCCACTCAGTACGAAGCTTTCAATGTTTTACAGGTACACAGAAATGAAGCGCACTCTTTCTCGGTACGTGTGCGTACAGACAAGATTGAACTTATATCTGTCCAAACATAAATTTGGGCACAATTGGATTTGTGCCACTGACCAACTGGTAATGAAACGGACAATTTTTGCCCACGCACGCTTGCGGCCACAGTGCCATTTCTCTTTATTCTTCCTACAGTTTAGGTTTGATTACAGCTTATGACCGCCTAGTGATCAGTATCTGTAGACCTCGGAATTGCATGTTCTCTTTAATTGGAAAGAAAATAAAATATGACACAAACTTTAAAGATTGACACTTGGGGAAGATCGCTCAAGATTCTTACAATTACTTCCCAACCATAGAAAGACGAGGTGGGGGCCACGCTATTTAAGCCGACTGATTGCAGGTATTACCAGACACGGAAACACAGCGCAGCCGTTTTAGTTTTACGTTTCAGTAAAACTTTAAATGGACCCATCGTGAAAATGCTTGCGCCGACGCTCCAAATTAAATGGCCGCTGAAAAGAAAAAAGTCTACACGTATATATAGGTTTCAAAAAAAGAAAATCAGGATCAAATTCAATTCTTTTTCGGTTTTTCACTTCATATTGTTTGTAGGAGAAGCCAGCCGCTGCTGGGCTACGGTGAAATCCCCTTGTAATTTCCCCGGGTGATAAGAGTTCATTATTACTTTTCAACAATGGAAAATCCTTGTATTTTCGGGGGTGCCAGAGTGCAAAGGCTTGTATATGAGGAATTACAAAGGCGGGAAGAAGCGTCAGCGCTGTTTCGGGTAAGTTTGCTTCTCTTGGGCATAGTGGTAATGGTATGAGCTGTAAGCTTGAGGGATCCCTACTATATTTGGGTAGAGTTACGAATGGAGATATAACATTTTGATTGTAGCTTGTGGAATGCTGAGAATGTTGTTGCAAATGTGATCGGGCAACAGCGAGTGCTGTGTTTTTCAGGTTTTTCTTTGCCAATTTCTGTAGGCTGTGATTCTCAAGAGTATTGGGCAACTAAGATTTTCAGAGTTTATTAGGTCTAAAGTTTTTGTCTTAAGTGGTTCAGATATGATAGATATTGATTTTGAAAAAATATAGAAATATTGGTTTAGATATTGTTGTGAGGGAATTGAGTGCATTAATGACCCTCAGATGAGTACATGCAAATGCCAATACTAAATCTCAGTTTAAATAGTGTATTCTAAGTTTTTATTTGTTTAGGTGGTTCATCTTAAATCAGAGTAATATGTGGTTCTTATTAATAAGATTAATGTGATTTCAAATGAATTATCTAAGAAGTCAAAGCTTAGAATGTGATGTTTATGTCCTGTCTTTTATGACCTAATATTGCAACTTATACTCTTGATATGCCTCTTCTCTGTTTTAAGTCCCTCTCAGTACTTAAATGTCCATGTTTGAAAAGATAAAAAATGGAAAACAAATATTCATATTTTATTCATTGAAGAGTTTCTGGCTGAAAATTGTGTGAGATTTTTTCATGAACATTTTCTTATGTTGATAATAGATCATGCAGTGTCATCTAAAACTTGATTAAAAAGCTCTTTCATATTGTTTCCTTATCTTGATGATGGATTTTTCAGTACCATCCAAAACTTGATTAAAAAAACTTACCCATCATATCCTCATTCTGATGATGGATTCTGGTATGCCATCCAAAACTTGATTAGAAACCTCTCACTATGAATATTCATTTCAATGATCCTCCCAGAGTGGCATGCAAAGAAAAAGTTCTCCTATTTTCTGCCACAATATCATATCTTTGGTTGATATAATCATTTTAAAATTACTTTGATTAAGACCATTCAAGTTGCATTTTGGTATAATAAATGTTGCATTAATACAGAAGATACCTGAAGTTTATACTTGTTTGAGTGCAATAACTCATTGGGCAGTCCAATTTCTGCACATAATCTCCTCTTTTGTTTTTGTGCATTCAGAGCAGTAATTTAGTGGTATTTTCTCCTAAATTGCAGACTTTATTCTTGTATTTTGATTTGGCTTAGCTCTACATTAACATGAAACGGAGTTGTTTTTTCTTTTTGGCAGAGACAACCCATAGTGGAGAGGAAACTAATGCATTATTCTAACTTGCAAACAATTCTGTTAGTTGGAGAAGGGAATTTTTCATTTTCTTCAGCATTGGCTACTGCATTTGGATGTGCAAAAAACATGATCGCCTCCTCACTTGACAGCAGAGGTATCAGAAGGAAAAAAAAATTATGCTCTATTCTTGCCTTTGTATTCTTTTGTTCCCATTATTTTTTACACTATTTTTTAATGCTGTGAAAGCAGAGAAAGTGTTGAGGGTGTATGATACAGCTCGTAGTTCAATTCGGAACTTGAAAAGGCGTAGGGCATTGTTACTGCATGAAGTCGATGCAACCAGATTGCATCAAATATGGAACTTAAGAGCGAGGAAGTTCAACAGAATTGTTTTCAATCTCCCGCATGCAGGCTATTTTGGCGGTGGGGAATGCAGTAAAGAAGCTATCAAGAAGAACAATGAGTTGATAAGCATGTTTTTCAAAAGTGCTACCAAGCTGTTGAAATTGCAAGGAGAAATCCATGTAACTCACAAGGTGGGGCCGCCCTACAAAAAATGGAATTTAGAAGGAGAAGCAGAAAAGTGTGGGCTATATTTAAAGGAGTCTGTTGATTTCAGAAAAACAGATTATCCTGGTTATATGAATAAAAGAGGAAGTGGAGTTAAGATCAATAGAACCTTCCGTCTGGGAGAGTGCAAAACATACATGTTCTCGGCTGTCTGAGTGGCATGCACCTGCTATGTATGCCATGCCCCTCTACTGTTTTATTAGGCAAAGGCTTGGGCTGATTTGTGCTTTGTTATCTCAGTCATACAATGGATTACTACAAAAGACTTGGCTTAACCATTCATTGTAAGACTCCGTTCCTTGTGGCCTTGGTTCATGTACTATATTTTATGTTCTTTTATGTTAGACGATATGCATTAGAGATTTTTGTTCCTATACATCAAATTGCTTATATTTTGATTATTAATTAACTAGTGGTTTTGTTATTTCGTGTGAAGATGAGTTATATTCCTTATTTGCGTAAGCATGCAATGATTGGGATGTTTTGTTGTTGGTAATGTCATTTTATATATATGAAATGGATTCATCACGTTAGGTGATTTTATATTGTGAGTGTGAGGAAGTGTGAATATAAAGGTAATAATTGATATTCAATATTTGGCTGTAATAGTATTAGTTATAGGTTAAATAGATTATTGATGAGTGGTAATTTTGATATTATATAACATGATCAATTATTACTCGACTCTAAGAGGGGTAGTATGCAAGTAGGAAGGGTGAAGTATATGCTACATATGTCGAATTAATTCTTTAGTCAATTATTATTAGAAGTTAATATTTTCATATGCTATCTGTTTCAATTACTATTAATTATGAGAAATACTGACATCTTTCTATCGTTGAGTAAATAGATTAAATTGGCCAATTGTGATGAAGGGGTCACATATCTACTTCCTTGATGTCATTCTTGTGAATTCCTAGTCTTATCAAGAATATTTGTTTTAACCTTATTTTTCAAGAATTGTGCATGTGTGAAAAGTTGTTTTATTGCAATTTTGAGTCACCTTTCAAATGGGATTACTTATTGTATGTTTTAAGGAGTCTTTATGCAGTATTAAGTAACAGCCTCAGCAATCAGGGCTGGGCTTAAATACCACACACTAAGCTCTCTGACTAGTCAAAAGTCCGTCTTCCGTTCCCATTTCCGTTTTCCGTTTGAACATTCACTGTCATGATTATCGCTCCCGGTCAGGTTGTAAACTTTTTTAAAAACCCTCTCCCGCTCAACTACCACCGGTCATGGTGAGTTAAAAGATAAAAGTTAAAAGTCAACTACTTAAGTTTTGAGATGTTTTTTACCAGCGTGCCTTTTGCGTGGAAAATCAGCCAACCACTATTCGGTTGAAATTGAAATTTAAAATTTGGCCAATCTTTAATTTTTTAAAAAAAATTTAATAAATATTATATTTACAGAAACATATTTAATAATTTTAGAATATAATTATAATCTTCTTAGACTGAAATAATTTATTTTGATCTAATATTTAATATTTTTTTAAAATTATTAAATATTATATTATCTATAATTTGTATAATTATTATGATTTTAGCTTTAAAAAAATATTAATTTTTTTGTACATTTATAAATTAATGTTTTAAACAATGAGAAGTTATATTAAATATGATCAAAAAAATTTATGTAATTTTATATAAGATTATTCCTTCAACAAAATTCTTATTTGATGTAATTTTTTCTCTAAACAAGATTCATGATGTCATCATACATATTACTATTGATAATATCTAGTATCAATAATTTTTATAAAAAAATTTAAAATATCACTTAAACACCAACACTTATTACATATTATAGATGTAATATATTTTATCTCTTTAAAAAATATTAATAAGAAATGAGTATTTATCACTAGTTTGTGATCCATCACTTTTCATAATGTATTCTATAATATCTTTGTCAAATATCTTTTTCTTTCTTTGTATGTGCTCTCTTATTCTATAAATTTTAGAGCTAAAAACATTATTTTTATTAAAAAAACTTCATTCTTAATAATATTATAGTTTATAAAATTAGACTAAAAAAATCTATCTCCTCACATAGAAATTCCTTTGTAACTAATTCTTCATAGTGTATCATCAAATAGTTTGACTAACTAATCAATTGAGCTCATAAGTATAACCAATCTCTTTGAAATTGTTGCAATCAATTAGTGAAAATTGGTAACCAGTTAGTGTACATTGCATGTTTGATCAAACTAATATAGTGCTACATTCAATGGGTTAGCAATTGGAGATAAACACATGATTTATGAACCTAATATGATTTTATTTAAACACATTGGGTACTAATATTTTGAATTTATTAAAACACTTTAGGTACCAATTAATAGTATCAATAATGTAGGACTAATTTTCTTCATAAATTTTCACCAGGTATAAATAAAGTAGGTTAAACTAATGGAAAATGCAATAAGTACCTAATGTATATCAATTAGTCAATATTTAGGTACTTTATTAGTGCATGAACATTAATTGTAGAATATAAAGCTCAAAGGTAGATCTAGGCACACATAATAGTGTAAATACATTAAGGGATTTTATTGTGCATTGGTGGCATGCAAATGTGTGAAGGGTTTTGTGCATTTTTTTGTGCACTTAGCTTGTAATAGAATTGATTGGATGATGAGAATGTTATTATTTGTCAATGTTTTATCTTAATCCCATATTTTCATATAAATTTGTATGGGTGGATGATGTGTCACCCATGTAGCTAAATTAATCTTTATAACCAATAATTAGTTCATCAAGTCAATTAAACATTTATTGGTCATCAATTACATGATGCAATTGATTGGTGCAATATTTTCAAATATTACATTTAACAAAGTTAACATGGTTGATGAATTTGAACATTGAGGCAAATAACATTAAATATGACGGGATTTGTTTTGGCACCAAAGTGGGTTGCATGCATAAATAGCATGTACATATAGAGATTTAGTTTTTTGGGAGTTAAATTTTGGGGAATAAAAAGAGGGGGGAGAGAGAGGGGTCTTTCTAGGTATATATTTTTCTAGAGACTCTAAGTGTGAGCTAAAATTAGAGAGTTATTGTGAGATGAGTTAATAAGTTCATTGAATTTGTTGTTATTGTATTCATATCATTATTTCAGACATTATATTTATAACCATTATAATCTATAAAATGTCTATTAACATTGTAATTATATCTTATTAATATTTTTTTAAAAAGAGATAAAATATATTACATCTATAATATGTAATAAGTGTTGGTGTTTAAGTTATATTTTAAAATTTGTTATAAAATTTATTGATACTAGATATTATCAATAGTAATATGTATGATGACATCATGAATCTTGTTTAGAGAAAAAATACATCAAATAAGAATTTTGTTGAAGGGATAATCTTATATAGAATTATATCAAAAAGAAATTGCAAGAAAATTCACCACCATGACAAATTTATGCAAGGAAAATTCACAACACCACAATTCATGCCATAACATTTTTAATATATAATGAAGGTCTATATTTCTTTCTCTTATTGAATTTGCCTCATTCCATTTAATATAATTTTTCATTATTTGAAATATTAATTTATAGATGTACAAAAAAATTAATAGTTTTTTAAAGCATAAATCATAATAATTATACAAATTATATTTAATAATATATATATATATATATATATATATTAAAAAATAGTAAAGATTAGATTAATATAAATTATTTCAGTCTAACAAGATTATAATTATATTTTAAAATTGTTAAATATATTTATGTGAAAATAATATTTATTAAATCTAAATTTTTTAAAAAAATTTGCCAAATTTTAAATTTCAATTTCAATGGAATAGTGATTGGTTGATTTTCCACATAGAAGGCACGCAGGAAAACTACCCTCAAAACTTAATTATGTGACATGGTAAGTACTTGACAGTGAATGTTCAAAGGGAAAGGGGAAACGGAAACGGAAACGGAAGATGGACTTTTGACTAGTCAAGAGCTTAGTGTGTGGTAACAATGATCAAGATTAAAATTAGAAAGTATTGATAATTAGTAATAATTGCAAAAATCTTAAATTTATTGTTAAAATTAATAACAAGTTTCTAAATTCAGATTAAAAATAAATCTTGTTATATTAAAATATTCTAAAAGTTAGAAAATAATTATATTTTATTTTGAAAATATTTTGAATTAATATATCTTTACCCATTACAACAAATTCAACATCTCCTTTATTAAGGAGTTTTAAAAAGTAAACAATATTTTTAGAAAGTAGTATTTGTGTTGCCAAACATATTTTTTTTCTATAAAGGAGAAAATTATAATTTTTAAAATATAGATTCACAACATCAATATCTAGGGCAAGGATATTTTTTCATTTTTTGTTACATATTGTTTTTTAAACTAATTTATGAAGTCACTATAAGTATAATTTGGACATAGGTATGTGTTGTCAAACATAACTTGTTGTGTATATATTCAAATATTCTTCTTTTTTGGTGAAACAACAGTCCATCAATACCTAGGGCGAAGGTATTTTTTGAATTTTTTTACAACGGTTTACTGTTTTTCACCTTTGTAGAACAAAGAGCTTGATATTTGGTGAAAAACCTATGTTCAATAATACCAATGCCACGAGCATCACATTCATGAATGAAGGGCTTATGCAAATTTATTAGAACCAAAACTATAATGAAGGGCTTGTGAAAACCTAGTAGAGCCAAAATCTATTTTAAGAGTACTAAAGGATAATATACCGTATCTACTTTGGGCTAAATGAAGGAGTTCCTTATAATAAAAAATTTTAATGGCCCAAATTTTTTATGATTCTTATGCACAAACTTACAATAATACCCTCTCAAGCCTAAAAGTCTTCACATGATATTAAGGGACTTAGGTTGTGGCCACTCTTACATTGTTGCAACTTTCTTGGGGTTAACTTAGACACCAACTTGTGAATGTTAAATATGGTCCAAGTACTCCACTTTTGGAATCCAAAGGCACACTTAGAGTGCTTGGATAAATAGACCACTCAGGACTTTAAAATATTGAGGGAAATTTCAACATGGCGAAGATTATTGTGCTAAATTTGGTTGTATTTGAGAATGTTATTAAAAAATACCAATATAAATGTGTGCTTGAGCAATTATGGGAACTTTTATTCATGAGGCTTTGAAAAGTACATGAGCATTAGATAAACCAAAGGGCATTACCCAAAATTCATAATGGCCAGTCATAAGTCCTAAAGGTAGTTTTAGGTATATTATCTTCTTGAATTGAATTTATTGATACATTGAATGGATATCTAGTTTAGTAAAAATCTACACTTTAAAGCTTATCCAAAAAATCACCAATAATAGGGATATAAAATTTATCCTTGATACTTAATTATTGAGTCAATAAAAATCAAGACACATACACCATCCCCCATCTTTCTCAGGAACCATACAATAGGAGAAGATTAAGGATTGGTATTGGGTTAGATGATTCCCACCTCATGGAGATCTTTAACCATCTAAATTCAATTTCATTTTTTTCTCAAAGGGGTATGAATAGGGTTTTACTATTTTTAGGATGTGTAACGCCCAAGCTTTCACCCAAGACATTAGTGGTAAAAACATATTCATAAAAAAAAAATTACAATATAAATGCAACATCAACAAGCCACATTGCATGCCTAAACACTTGAGATATTGTGAGAGAATGTGATACTCCTGCTATACAATGCAAAACCATAAATCAAAGACTTCAAAAGACTCAATCATGTCATGTGATAAAGTAATAATGACACTTCTATATAGAAGGATTTTTTTTCTCTATGACAAAGATAAAAAACTAGTCCACAATCCTATTCTCTTGATAATACAAGGATTAAAATGAGAGAAACACATTAATTTAGTCCAAAATCCAAGACAACTTAGTCAACATCCCAAAGGATGTAGAATAAACTTTTAAACATTAAGATTACCCCTTCAAGAGGTAGGTCAATTTGGAGATACAAAGCCTCAATGAGTTGAATTGTTAACTAGATGCTTTCACACAAATGTACACACTCCAATAAAATAGAGTGAATAACCTACATGGAACCCCAAAAGGTAGAAACAAGGTTTGTGAACCAAGATAAGGGAAAATATAGGCCAAACAATCCTATAGCATGCTAGAGCCAAAAAAAGGCATAACCATCTAAAACCAAGTTACATATAGAAATGGTGTGCAAACCAAACATTAATTTGCACCCTAGGTTCAACAAGATGAATTTAAATTTACATAAATTTTAAAGGATTCATTTTATCCAAAATGGCAATATTCATGTTACCAATATAATGTTGTATTATCCATTGATAAAATGGTTGTGCACTAAACTTCTAATATATTGTAATCCCTTAATTATATGCATTGAAATTATTAGCTTTTGTTATCCCTTAATTATAGATTAGACACAAGTATAAATGACAATTCTTAACTATTATCAAGAATCAAATGCAAAACATAAAATAATAATTCTACTCCACAATCATAACAATATTCATAGTATATCATATAATTCATAAGCATTAACATAATACATCAAATATAAAAATATAATGTTAACTGCACAACATGATATCATTAATTATATCTACTCATAGCATGAAAATGGTCAACAAAACATAGCTTCAAGATCATAACAACTTCATAAAAAAATTAAGCATGTATACATCTCACAACAAAGATTGCCCAAACATTTTGAATCCCTTGTAAGATAAGAAAATACTTATTCAAATAATGACATACACATATTACCATGAAATGAACCTCATCCCAAATATGGGTTCTAATTCCAAATAATAGGTTCCAATAAAATTGAATTGAGAAAAACAAGATTCATCATTATGCATATTAACTGAAAAAATGTGTCTCTTTACATAGCTAACAATCCTACTCTAATTATGCTCTTAAATATGGTTTAGAGCCTAAATTTTCATGCATCATTTAACTAATAAAAGACATGATCAACAATGAATCTCATTTCATTTGATAACAAAACTCAAGATTGATTCACATAAATCTATTTTTTCAAATAAGATCAAATTCAATTGTTCAATGCTTGAGAACACACCTATCAATTATGCTATAATGAAATAGTAAATTGATCATAACTTTATGGAAATAAGATTTGGATGAGCAACCACACAATGGAGTTTCAATTAAAAGTGTGCAAAACATCCATAAAATAAAATCACTTAAGCACCTTTTCTAAAAGTATGAATAATAACATCTATAGTGCTCAACAAAATCACCCACCTACATGTGCATTTTCTACCAAATCATAAAATATAATAATTATTATAGTTACAAGCTTGAATATGAAGAATAAAAGGATGCACATAGTCCATGATCAAATACATGATTAATTACAATAATAACATGAAATTACAACCTTTACATAACTCAAGGCATAATACAAGTTGTCAAATATACCAAATCAAGAATGGTTCAAGCTCCCAAGTGATCTTCCAAAAGGGGATCAATGGGAAATTATATCCACCTCACAACCATGTTACTATTGTTGAGTGCAATATCTCCCTATGCTATTATAGGAAACCCCCATTCCACAAAGGGAGAAGATCATGGATACACTTATAGCAAGATCAAACTCACCCACAACTAGGTTCTCAAGCAAACCACCTAATAATCCACACCATGGTTTTACATGCCATCCAAGAGATGGGTTTTACACACAATATAAATTTCTAATAAATAACACTAAGGGGAAAAAATCTAATATAATTTAATGCACAACCACACTTCAATACACATATCTCAAGGGTCCAACACATAATTAAAGGGTAATAATATATCAGAAGTTCAATGCACAACCACACTTGAGTATACACATTTAAAGGGTGTAATACATAACTCAAGGATAAATAATGCATTAATAATTTAACATAGAACCACACTTAATTACACACACATCAATGGTTCAATACATAAATCACCACTTTGGTACTTAGTCAACCTAACCAAAAGTAGGGGGAAAATATGATCTAATATCTAAGGAACATTAATGCTTTTAATTCACATAACCTTTTCCTTTACTATTCACAACACCAATCATTTTATTTTGATGTATATATCATGAAAAAAGGTTACCACTCTAGACCTATATTATAATTCATCTATTAATACATGACAAATCACCATTTACACCAAATGGTCAGCATAAAAAATAAGGCATGACATCAACATCTAATAAATATACACGTTGTAATTATAATTACACAATGGTACATACAAGGGTCATGGCTCATACACTACTAAGGAAAAT
This sequence comes from Sequoia sempervirens, assembly GCA_007258455.2. Classification (NCBI taxonomy): domain Eukaryota; kingdom Viridiplantae; phylum Streptophyta; class Pinopsida; order Cupressales; family Cupressaceae; genus Sequoia; species Sequoia sempervirens. Next base: position 93,486 of record VDFB02188626.1, read on the forward strand.
AGACTAAGGATCTATAAACGAATGTTATATGGGGCATTATTGAGATGTTTGATACTTTTGAAATCAAGTGGTTGGAAAAAGATCAACAAGTTGTAGCCAATATTATTACTATCATGACATTAAATTTTGATGCCTCATTGGCATCATAGATCACTATAGGTATAGTGAAAAATTTCTCATTAGGTTGAGAATTTATGACAATATATATACAATTGATTGGTTTTTGATGATCTGGCAAGAAAATATATGAGTTCATGAATTACATATCAACCATATTGAGAACTAACTCATTAATTGGAAGCTCATGGTGGAAGAAGAAGATGAAAAGGAATTTTTTTTGGAAATAACATCATCCAAATCATTACTTCTAAGAGGGATTGTGGCTTTTGACATGATGTTGGGACAATGTTGATTGTTACAAAACAAGGATCAAGGTTGTTAGTAAAGAAGATGTTGAAGGTGTGAACTTAGGAACTAAATTAGCTACTAGGATGATTTTCCTAAGAAAGAGGTTGAGATTGATAGAGAAAAAAATGTTGAATGCATTATTGAGGAAGTATACAAATTTTTTTTCCCAGTCATATGAGTTGAAGGCTTACAAAGAGGACTTGTTCCAACAAAACATTCCCTAGGATCTTGGTACAAATTATTTAGAGAAAATAATGACCCATTAACTCCACATTAGCCCCTCAAGTAAAAATGAAGCTAATGAAGCTAACAAAGGGTGGAATTATCAAATTAATTAAGCATTTAAAGTGGGTATCTAACCTTGTTCCAATAAGGAATAAAAATGGAGACATTGAAGGCTTTTTGTGATTTCTTAAAATTTGAATATCAAGTCCCTTTAGGACAATTATCCACTACCTAGTATACATTGTTTGTTGCAAAAGGTGACAGTGTAAAATTTAATGTCAATGATGTATATGTTTTCTTGATACAATCAATTCATTGTCAAGGAGTCTAAGCAACCAAAGGTATCCTTGACAACTTTATGGGGTATGTTTATTTATGTTAGGATGTCATTTGGACTCAAAAATTTAGGTTCAAAGGGAAATGGATGTTACCTTTGTTGGTCTCATTAATGAAATAGTGGTGATCTTCCAAGATGAATTGATTGCACGCTCCAAGGATAGATCAAATTGCAAAAACTTGGAGTTAATATTATAAAGATTCTTAAAGTATGAGATTTCTTTGAATCCTAAGAAATGCATATATGGTGTGGAAGAAGATAATCTCCTTGGACATATTATGTACATGGAACGGGTGAGGATAGATTTGGAATAAGTTAACACAATTAACCTCATCCATCAACCAAAAATAGTAAAGGCAATGTAGTCATTCTTTAGGTACATCAACTTTATTAGGAGATTTATTCCTAAAACTTTACCAAGAAGAAACAGACCATCTACAAAGTACTCAAGAAAGAGAAATCAACCAATTGAGACAAGGAATTGACTGACTTCTTCATGGAAATTAAAGATGCACTCAATAAGGCATTGGTATTAGCAATTCTTGACTATTCATGCAACCTTTTCAATTCTTTCTTTTGCTCTCTTTTATACCATTGATGTTTTTTAGTTCAAAATAATGATGATGGATATGAGTAGTTGATTGCTTTCCTCAACAAATAATTGAGAAATTTTGAATTAAAATACTACATCATGGAGAAGCATGTGTGTATTCTCTTGTTAAGATAGTTAAATTTTTTAGATCCTATTTTATAAGAGCCAAATCACTCCATATGTGCCACATACTAAATTGTAACCTAGGATATATTTGTTCATTAAAAGGTATTAGGAAAAAGGTGTAGATGTACCAATAAGATCTAAGAATATAAGATGGAGGTGAAAATCACAAAGCTAGTTAAAGGTCAAAGCCTTACCAAATTGATGTGTGTTGATAGCTAATACAAGTTTAGATGCAATCGAAGTGATCAAACAAGATTTGATTCAACACCTCCTTGACATTGTAAGAATTATCTGTGGCACAAGAAAATTATTCTCTATTTCTAGAACTTGAGTTGTCCCCTAGGATTGAGTGATCAATAAGAAATATTATTAAAGATGACAACTTTGTAACACCTCACCAAGGAACCCAGAGAACAACACACAAAGTAACAAAATAACCGAACAATTTTTTTTTTTAAAGACATTCGATTACAACATGAGTACAAAAGAAATATCTACACATGCATCCTTAGGTTTCCATGACAACACTACTTAAATATTCACAAGAAAGAACATCACATCATTAAATCATATCAATAATGAATGATCTAATTACATAATCATAAAGAAGTCAAGTTACAAATTTAAGTTACATCAAGTGAGATTATGAAAAATCTCATAACATAATAGTATTACAATAAGTTCTCACATATACATCAAGAATGTATCCAATATAGATCAAGATCATAACACATCTGTCAACCTTGTTCATGAGCATGCTAAGCGTCCAACTTCATGAACCTTGTAGAATCAGGAACCTGGACCACAAGTACAATATTATCCAAGCACAACAACACCTACAAGGGAACCCAATGTGGAAAAAGCACGTTCCTCCCAACCACATGGTACCCTAAGGTCCACCCCACGTACTAGGAGATAATATCAGGTCCACAAAGACAAACAATCATGAAGACAAAACATAACATCACATGGCATGGCATACATATCACAACATAATGATATCTAAACCACATAATTACAAACAAAGCTCCCAGAGGCAACAACATACTAAAGTGTAACTCTACACAAGAGACCACATAACATGTATTAGGAAAAGAGTGTCATCACATAGTTTACTATAGGTTACCCTGGTGAATCTTCTTAGACTACCAACCCTCATACCGAGTCACCCTGGCAATCTCTACCGATTCTCAGCCCCTAAACAAACTCATGTGGAATAGAACTGCCTTTCAAGAAGAAAAAGTAGATGATCATGCCATTCCAAGCCATCTCAACCTACCCTTAACCAATACAAGCACTAAGGTATTAGGCAAGGTAATCAAATTATCTAAATTATTTAATGAACACTACCCAACCCCTAATACATTTAGTTAGGTTTTCACTAAATTATAAACTCTTGATAGGTTACCCTGGTTACCACTTAGGGTTTTGACCCCTATTGCAAGCCACTCTCCCTATTTACAATAACATAACTCATTAACAATTACAAAGGATAGCCATCATGCTCATTAAACAAAACCATGAATGAACACATCTCGATCATGACACAAACCATTTAACTTTCAAAATACCACCAAGGTAACAAATAAACCGTGCATGGCTAAATCCCAAATTTGATCATTACAAAATTTTGAGCATCAAAGTACAAACACAATAAATGTTACAATACATGTTTCCTTTCCTAGCCTCTTGAAAACTAAGTATTACATGACACAAAAAAAATATTCTTGCACAAAAGCTTTCTTTGACACCAAATCAATAATAAAAGAATAGTTCAAAGTAATAACCTGTTAATTCACAAATTAAAAGTAATATTCATTTAAAACAAAATTTAAGAATTATATATTCATTTAAAGGACAACATGGCCACTCTTATCAATAAAAAAAAACTTAAAATAAATAGAAACATTCAAATTTCATATAAGCATTTATATTACATATAAATGTTTATTTGTTCCAAAAGAAACTAAATCTAATTTAAAATTATTTTAAAACTAAATAAACTAAAATTACTTCAAATTTGTTTGAGAATACACCGATACAAATAGACTCTTTCAGCAAACTAAAAGCAAACAATTTTTAAATTAAATGATTTTTAATGTATTTATATTCAAGCAAAAATACACATGCTCTGTTTTCTACAGTTATCCTAGGTTAGCTACGGTGCATGCATTTCAAACCTACAATGAACTCACAGTCGCATGCAAAGAGATATAGATTCTTTCATAGGTACCTTCACACAACAAGTACAAATCATTCAGCATGCAACTCATAATTCCAAGTAAACCATATGTAAGTCACATTCAACCACTAACAGGTAGTAAATTTCTTCAATCTCTAAACTCATTTTTGTGATCTTATAAAGCTCTTGTCGTTGTCAATGAAAGAAATAACTTACAGCAATAAACACTACACTAAACTCTAGCAAGAAACCTCATAAATCAAAGAGCTTACTTAAACATGCATAAATCAGCTACAAACCTTCAATACCATTGATGCACAAGAGCTACAGGAGAATAAATAAAACCCAAGGAAATGGTAAATGAAGAAGAATTAGACATCCAAGGCAATTCTATGATTTGATAATCATAGGACGACTAAAGAGATCAACGTCGACAACACCAAGAAGAACTTGCAAGGTAAAGGAATGAGGAAACTATGAGAAAATTGGCTCCACGGGTGATGGGGACAAAAACTGATTTCTTTCCAAGAAACTCTTAAAATCTTTGAATTAATAAAGTGCTCTAGGATACACCCTAACATTCTAAGCTTTGCTTGTGTTCCAATGATATGGAGGGAATTCTTAATATAAGGATAATTCTAAATGTTCCAGACACTGGCTTTAAAGTAACTACGTGCTGACTTTAAACTTAAGATAATTCTCTTTTAATTTCAGGGATTCATAGCATGTCGACCATAAGGTACAAATGATAAAATCCCACATCAACCTAAAGTAATGAAAAAGGATGAAGACTAATGAATTCAAAGAGATATAAATTTGAAAACTAACTCTTAGATTCAATTTTATCCCTCACATGCATATTGTTTAAGTAAGCCTAAAATAACATTTCAAGAACATAATCATACTAATGCAAAACATGGAAGATTACGAGCAATCTTTCAAGACAGAGTTTTTTTTTTAAAAAAAGGGGTAAAAACTTTATTGAAGATCAGAAAGCAACATTACAAAGGAAGCAAAGGACCGAGGTCCCAAGGAAAAACAAGAACAACAAACCAAACTAATAAAAAATAGCCTGCACCATCAACTGTCACCATTCCCAGCCCTATCTTTAGCAAGAATATTCATTAAATCAAGACAGAGCTCTTGAGGAACCAACTCCCACTCCTCAATTCTCCATCCCTCAACATGCTCAGAATCCCATTTCGCCAAACAATCAACTACCCTATTCCACTCCCTTGGAATATGGACAAAAGTCACTATTTCCATCAAAGAACTAAACCGCGGAAGTTGTTGCACAACCCTAGCCAGCTGCCAACTAACATCTGCCACTTTCTTCTCAATAAGCAAATTGATCAATATCTGAGAATCAGATTCACAAACAATCCTTCTCCACCCCAAAGCATGAGCTCTCTCAATAGCATCAAGAATAGCCAACCCTTCCACCAGGTTGATGGTTTGTGTCCCTTCATAGATCGAAAAGAGGAAGATCACTGAGCCCAAAGAATACCTACCAATCCCCCCAATACCAACCAGTCTCGGATTGCCCCTTGAAGATCCATTAGTATTGATCTTCAAAACACTGAATGGGGGAAGTTGCCATTTTCCATCCCTACCAATTTTCTGCTTCTCTCATCATCCTCTCTTAGCCCTAGCCAAAGCCAATGACGACCCCTAAATCCCCAATCTCTCCACCAACTCTGTATCCCTTTTCACCAAAGGGAAATCCACTTCACACCTAGCTTCCACTGTTTCCTGAACCATGCCCAATAATCTCTGCCAAATTTGTTGCACCAGCCTCTGTTCTCCATGAAATATCCTTCGATTACGTTCCAACCAAATCTTCCACAATAAGAATATAGGCCCCACAAACCACACCTCCTACAAAAAAGAGGCCACAGAAGGGGGCCGACCCATCCCCTACCAAAATTCAATCAAGGAGGAAGCATGAACACAAGGAGTTTTCCAAACACCCCACCAAAAATGCCAAAGCTGAAGGGCAAAAGAGCAACGAAAAAACAAGTGAGTAGAGTCCTCCTCATTAGCCCCACACATAACACAAATAGGACCCTGGAAACCTCTCTTCTGAATGTTATCCCAGGTCAAACACTTATTCCAAGCCAACATCCAAACAAAGCAATTACATTTTGGCCAAGAAAGCTTGTTCTAGACCTTCTTCCACCATTGAATTTCAGGCCCAACCAACCTATGAGACAATAAAACACTATAACTAGAGGCTACAGTATAGGTCCCCTTAGGATTGGGGTACCAGGCAAGCATGTCATCATCTCGGAGAGAGCTACATCTTCGACTAGAGAGGATAATTTGCAGCATCGCACAATCCTCTTGCAAACCAACATCTGGCCACTCATCTGGGGACTTCCATTTGGCCACCTCCATCTGACCATAGGAGAAATAGGACTTAAAATCACTCACCTGCGACCAACCAGCCTTAAGAAATCTCTAGCAAAGATTCAAAAAATTGGGAAACTGAGAGGTGATGGGAGGAAAACCATCCCAAGAATCAAACCAGAACTATACCTTTGTCCCCTTCTTGTAGATCCAAAATAATCCTTCCTTAATAAGCACAGCCCCTTTTTTGAGGGTGCTCCATATCACAGAGCCCTTCCCCACAAGGGAGTACCTAGAAATATCGAGCTAAGGGATCCCCAGGAGATACTTCTGAGAAAGAACCCTGGCCCAACTCTTGTCCTGCTCGTTACACCACCGTCAATACAATTTTGCAGCCAGAGCCTCCCCAGTCAATGTGGATTGCCTTAAACCTAGTCCACCATATTGTTTCAGACTGCAAACAACCTCCCATCTAACTAGACTCCATTTGGAGGACTCCAAGCAAGTAGCCCATAAAAATTGTCTCGCCACATAATCTAGGTCCTTAAGAAAGCCCATAGGGGCAACCTAGAGCATGCATCTATAAATGGGCAGAGCCTGCACTGCTGACTTAATCAACTGGACACGACCAACAAAGGATAACCATCGATGAGTCCAGTGATTAACTTTCACCGGAAATTTATCCAAAATAATATGCCAAGACTCCCTAGGCAGTCTACACACCGAGATAGGAATGCCAAGGAAAGTCAAAGGGAGAGTCCTGATCTGAAATCTCAAAGTTTGGGAAATCCTCTGCTGAATGGGGCTCGGAGTGTTGAAGAAGAAAATGGAAGACTTTCCCTCATTAATCTGTTGACTAGAGGCAACAAGGTAAACATTTGACACTCTCGTAAATTAGAAGCCTCTCACATTATAGCCATCCCCATCAAAGCAGTATCATCCACAAATTGTAAGTGATTTTTCTGAGGTAAGGTGCCACCCCACCTCCAACCCTGAATGAGACCAGACTCCACACTTTGTTTAATCCATCTCCCCAAACCTTCAGCCAAAAGAACAAACAAGGGGAAAGAGGGTCTCCCTGTCGAAGCCCCCTAGAAGCATCAAATAACTCAGAGTGACTCGCATTGATAAGCACAGAGAAAGAGACTGAAGTAACACAACTCAAAACCCATTGAATCCATTCTTTAGCAAAACCAAAAGCACCAAGAACCCGCCAAAGGAAGGACCACCTAACTCTGTCATATGCCTTAGCCATGTCCAGTTTGATAAACATCTATTTTTCTTTAGAGCTAGCCATAGAATGGATGACCTCAGTTGCAATAACAATCCCATCCATAATTTTCCTACCAGCAACAAAACTACTTTGTTCCTTAGAGATCAGCTCCTCAAGCCCCTTTTTCAACCTGTCCGCAATAAGTTTAGAAATAATTTTATAAATTACATTGCATAAAGAAATGGGCCAAAATTGGCTCAACCTATTTGCCCCCTCCCTCTTGGGAATAAGAGCCAGAAAGGTACAATTTAGTGCCCTTAGCATCTGCTTATTTTGTTGAGATTCTTGAACCACTGCCAGGAGATCAAGTTTGATAATATCCCAGAATTCTTGAAAAAACTCAATCGAGAAGCCATCTGGACCAAGCGCCTTCCCTTTCTTCATATTGAAAAAAATCCCTTCAAGCTCTTCAAGCGAGATATCACTCATGAGTTGTTGATTCAAATCTCCAGACACGAGAGAGGGGATACAAGAAAGAATCTATGCTTCCTCAAGAGACCCCCCTTGCGAGTCCTCCCTAAAAAAAGATTCAAAATACTGCATCGCCTCCCTTGAGATTTCTGGGAAGGAGGAAAGATAGTCTCCCCTGTCATTCACCAGACTAGAGATAGAATTACCATGTCGCCTGGATTTCACCGAATTGAAGAAGAAAGTTGTATTTTTATCCCCTTCCTGAAGACACTCAATGCGAGCCTTCTGTTTCCAGTACATTTACTCTCGCAACTCCCATTCTTCAAGAGTTTTCACAACCTGAGTCTCATCCTAAAGCAACTCAGCTATCACCCCATCCTCCCTTAACCTCCTCATGATGCCATCCAAATCAGCTTGAGCCATTGCCTTTGGGTGATCCCACAATAGTGGTTTACAATTTTTGGCCAAACTAGACACTGAAATTATTATTTTTAACTAAATCTTCACATTCAGGCAGCTATAGCGGCTAAACCGTGAAGAATTTGAAGATAATGCAAACTAGAGTCTCATCACATTTTTTTTGTAGATTCTAAAAATATTTTTTTCAAAATTTTTGGAATCATTTTACACTTCTTTTTCCATCTCCCACGAAAACTAGTTTTTTTCAAAAAATAGCATTTTTAAAAAGTGATGCAGACCGTATAACGCATAACCTTTTTTCCATGAAGGATAAAATTCTAATTCTTTCGAATTTAAATTCATAACTCTGATATCTAGTGCTTCCACTTGGTTAGATAGTTTTTATAAATATTTTTTCTTTAATCAAATTTTGAAGTCAAACCAATTACATTTTAGAGCATGACCGGATAACACAACTTTTTTGTATATATCGAAATTCAAATTTTTTTTTGTTGGATCAAGGATTTCAATATCTGTGCACTTATATTTTTCAAATTTTTTTTGATAATCTGCTATTTTTCCACATGTGTAACATAGAGACTTCATTTTTGAGAAAAACCTATGTTTAATAAAACTAAAAAAATAAATACATAATAAAACCAAAACATATTAAGATTATATTCGTTGGATAGCTTGTTCTGAGGACTACCTGATTCCAATTGGGTTTGTGAAGATTCATCCATTTTCATCATCAACCCAGCTCCGAAGTGCCAAAATTTAGGGTTTTTTGTGTCTCAGAGGAGGGATGAGGAATAAGGAGGGTTCGAGCGAACCCCTAGGGGTTCGCTCCAACTAGGGTTCATTTGAACCCCCCTTTTATAAGGGTTTTTGTTGGCATTTTTGGCATGAAATCTTTCAAAAGGTTTGCCCAAACCCAGGTTGTAGCGAACCCCTAATGGGTTCGGTCGAACCAGTATGTTCGTACGAACCCCTAAAATCAATATTTTTTCCATGCATTCATTTTTTGTGAGTTTTCCTTCCTCACTTCAATTGTAAACCACTATTGTGGCTTCACCCCTTTGCATGGAAGACATTCCCAAAGTACTAACGATTCCACCGTTTGAGCTCATATTTAACATACTGAAGTAACTTAGCAAAGGAATACATTGTCGTGCCATAAGCTGGTCTACCTTTCTTCCACCAGTCAGTCACAAAGGCCTTCAAAGAAGGGTCTTGCAACCACATGAGTTGGAACCTAAAAGAGGGCATACGAGGCACACAAGTTGACTCAGTAGCAAGCTTAATAGGCCAGTGGTCTGATCCTCTCCAATCCAAGATCTCAGAGCAAGATGACCACATCCCTCCAACCCAATAATAGGAAACCAGAAATTGATCTAATCTTTTGGCAATGCAGAAATCACCAACCCGATGATTGTTCTAGGTGAACTGACCATTGCTGGGTTTGATATCAACAAGATTCAAGGTATTGATATTTTCACAAAGCAGTATGAAAAGGGCTCCAACCTTCTAGTACCCCCTCGCTTCTCAGCCAACTCACAAATAGCATTGAAATCTCCAGCCAAAATCCATGGATGAAAAGGCGTCATGCTACGAATAAGCTTGATATGGGACCACAGACCTTGTTTTCCCCAAAAATCTGTAGGAGCATATATATTAGAAAAGAGAATGACTTCCCTTGTCTCAAAACTAGTAGCAATCATAGACATAGAGGATTTAGAAGAAATCCACCAATTAGGTCGAATTCTCCGCATATTCCATAAACATGTTAGACCCCCAGAAGCTCAATGAGCTCCAATGCACTGGTACTCCCCGTTCCTCCATAACCTAGGTGCCAAGCCTTGCATATTCTCAATAGATAACTTAGTCTCTTGCAAAAAGAAGACATCAGGACCTTGACTTCTAACTAAATCATGAACCGCTTTTTGTCTAGGGCCGTTGTTCAAGCCCTGTACATTCCATGACAGAACAATCATGTCAAGGGGCTTGAAAAAAGAGAATCCAAAGTCTTTACTGACCCTGACTCCACCAAATTCTCACTTGCCAGTTTAATCTTTTCCACATCATCTTTCAAGAAAGAGTTATTAATAATTGTAAAAACCTATTTTATTACAACTAGGTTTTAGTAGATTTTTGTTTCTCTAAAAAAATTCTTCAATTATTTCAACACAAATCAACAACAATTTTTTTTTTATGTTTGTGCAGAAGATTTAGCAAACGGATTCAACCGCAAGAAGAACATATACCATAACAACATTTAGAAGCTATTGTTCAAGAAAATGCAAAACAAAGAAGAGAACCTAGATTATATTCTCAAATCCAACATAGATTGAAGCAAGAACTAGGAAAATCCACAATTCTTTATTTTTCCAAAATGCACAAATCCTTCGAATTCACTGTCTCTGAAATTTTCAACCAAAATGCAGAGAAGCTTTTTCCCCAAAACTCAAAATAAATTGTTGTGAAATTTTCTTTCCCAGCAACCCAAAATAAATTGTCGTGTACAACTTTTGCATAACCAAAACCTTTTATTCATTTTTAGTTAGCTCATAATCACAAAACTTAACTAACTGTCAATATGCAAACAAGACTAATCAAGTAGTTCTAATTACCCAATTACACAAGATAACACTTCCTAACTCCAAGTCCCGATTTTAGATATTTATCTATAATTTGTTGAAAACAAGCCCTTCAATAATATCTACTTTTCTCCTATTTAAATTTGCACATTAAAATTAATAAATATCTATTACTCAAAATTGACAATCACATTTAAATAAATATCCTATTTAATTAATTTAATTAATCAAACCTTTTAAAACAATAATCAAAATTTTAATTATTAAATTTTCTAAACATAAATATTTTAATTTAACATTTCAACAAAATTACACTAAATCAAATAACTTATTAATAAACCATTTAACTAATTAATGAATTTCCAATCAAGACACAAACATGAATGACACAATAGACCAAAATGATAGTAACATCAACGAGTGAGAATACAAATAATCGTCCTATAAGGGAACAATGGCCAAAGAAGGACCTGACATTATCTCCAAAACATGTTTCCATTGGGTCATGGCATGCTCACACCTAAAAAATTAGGTGGAGTCAATGCCCGAACCTGCAAACTGCATCAAACAACACTGTCAAACATATCTACATAAACTGACAATCACACCGTGAAAGAGAGTCACAACGTAGCAGGGTACTCACGAGTGAGTGATGCTACACTGTCTCCTTCACCAAGACTAACATGCAGTACTACATCATAAACACTCTAATGCTCCAAAACAACATAAAACCATAACACATATAATGTACATCATAAGGTCACCACACAAATGTAATCAAATGATCAATAATGTCTCTAATGTATCATCAATCAAAGTATAAAACCAACATAGTATCAGTGTCATAACTGAAATAAAGTAGCATAGTATCAAAAACAGCTAAAACAACTATCAACCAAATAGAATCAAACTGAATCAATGTGCAACAACTGGAGGGACACTACAAACTCAAAGGCATGTATAATTGCTCAATGACTAATTGATGTGGTGAAACCTTGATGGTTTGCTCCATACATCATGATCAATCTATAAAATTTATTAAGGAATGTCACAAGGATTATGTGGAAAATATTTTATGTCAAAGACTACTACTCATAAGATTATAAGAGTAGGATATTAGTGGCCTACATTATTCAAGATGTGACCAAGTTTGTCAAAATATGTAATACTTGCTTGATATTTTTATGTAAGATCAAATTTGCAATATTACTCCTTTTTACATACATACTAGTTGAGGCTCCATTTTAATGGCGAGGTATTAATTTTATAGGAGAGATTGTTGGGAAATTGCACAACATATATTGAAATATTTCAATGGTCATTAATTAATTCTCCAAATGGGTAGAGGCAATCCCCACTAGAATGCTACATTCAAAGTGGTGATTGACTTTAAATTGTTCAATAAAATCATCACTAGATTTGGTGTGCCTACAATGGTTTTTACTGATAATGTAATGTGCTTCAAATCCCATGACCTTATTCACACATGTTCTCTAGATGAGATAACTTTAACATATTCATCTCCTTATCTTTCACAAGGAAATGACCAATTTGAATCTAGTAAAAAGTGTGTCATGAACATCTTAAAGAAAAACACTACATTGAAATAAGAAGAGATGGGATGATAAGAAAAAGTTTGTTTCTTGGGTAGATGGGATAACTTATAAGAAGACTATTGGTAGTAGCCCCTTTGGATTAGTCTATGGATAGAGGCCAAGGTGCTAATTAGTTTGGAACTTCTAGTATATAAACTATTGTGATAAATTGAGCTGGAAGAAAATGATGCAATTTCCCTAAGAGTGCATGAATCAACCAAACTTGAAGAAGCCAAGAGGGTTTCCCATGAAACAAATCTACTACAACAATTAAAGATGAAGTTTTTGTTTTCTTTAAGAAGGTTTGTTATAGAGATATTTAGGTTGGGCACATTGTTCCCATGTGGAACTCTAGGTTTGAAGATAAAAGCAAACATGGAAATTTTGAAGCCTTGTGAATTGGACCCTATCAAGTTGGAGATAAGTGTGGTCAAGGCACATTCTACCTCAAGAGTCTTAATAAAGAGTTAATGGTCAAAATCTCAAGAAATATTTCTCTTAATGGAAAATCTCTCTTTGGGCCTATGCACATATTGGTTTTTCTTTTCCTTGTTTGGTTTTTGTCTTATTTTGTTGTTTATCCATGTCAGTCCCCCCTTCCCCTTTCGGTCTATATCTTAGAGATAGTTAGGAATTGTTCTTGCAAGAGACATGTTCTCAACTAGAGCCAATTTTGGCTCCCAATTTGATAGTGTCCAAAATTTCTTGAATCCTAGGCCCCTTATGCTTATGCCTTAGTTTTCCCATCATAGATAACCAATTTGAGAAATCTTCAAATGGGTCATCTTTTATCAAAATTTTCCTAAGTGTTCTTCTCCATCATCCCCATGTGCCTATTAGTTGTCAGAAGTTGTAAAGATTCTAAAAAATACTAATTTTGGGGTGTCTAATAATTTTTCTGAGTAGGAGAAAATTTTTAGAGTGTCAAAGTTTCCCTTCCTAGCATAGCTTTCCTCTAATTCCTGCTTTTTCCCTTGTCTTTGTCTGAGTTTTAGGATTTTTCATCCTTGTATACTTAAATTCCTTTAATCCTTGACTTCTAACATTTTAGAGCTAAATATGTGGGTGTACCTCTAACTTGTTACATTTGGGCATAAGGTATGGTGTGTCACTGATTCCTAATCCTTTGTACTATGCTATTTTTGAGAGCTATTATTTTGATCATTCCTTTATGAGAACATATTTTGTGGCATGAGTTCTTGGGTATCACCAATCCTTGACTTTTGATATTTCCTTTTGAATGTTTTTTTAGATTTAAAGATGCAATAATACCTTTAATGCAATATTTTTGGGCATGGGTTATCCTTGACATTTTGCATAGTGTTATGTTACTAGGTTTACATGTTTAGACATAGTCTTATTTGATTGTCTTGTAGGATGAGTTTCATGATATCTTTGACTCTTGATCCTTGATATTTTACACTAAGTCACCATTTTGGGATTGTAAGTTAAAGCATATCTATACTTGAATACTTTGGGGTAGGAATTCCTTGGCACCCCAAATATTTCCCTTCATACATACTCTCAAAGTTGATGATATGAATGTATCCTTATTTGTCTTCTTTGAGTGTGAGTTATGGAGTATCCCCAATCCTTGATCCTTTACATGCTTAAAACTCAAAACTCTTGTGTTTTAGATTGTTCACTCCCACCTATCTCCTGCATAACAAAAATGCCATTAATAGCCAAATTTAACCTTACAACTACTCTAAAGAAATTTTCTTGCCAAAAACAAGTTTTTCATCTCAAGGTTGCATATTCATGTGTATGGGTCAAACCACAATAGTGGTTTACAAATTTTATGAGGAAGGAAATTTCATTTTTTTTCCTTTCCCCAAACTCAATGGGTTCAGTCGAACTCAATGGTTCGACCGAACCACATTATATGTTTGACCGAACCCCCAAAACCTAAAAAAAAAAAATCTTATTTAAAGGGGTTCGGTCGAACATGGGTTTGACCTAACCCCCTTAAATAAGACATAAGAAAAAACATTGTCATTTTCGACTGTCATTTTCACTTTTTACCAGTTGCTTTCCCTGTGCTTGTGCGTGCGGCGAATGGAGACCGTGATCTACAAACGGCGAAGAAACTCAACTTAATCTCTCCGATGAACACAAACTCAACTTCATCTCTCCAAAGTTCATCAACCCAACTTGCATATCGAGCACCAGGTTTGTCAAATTCAAATTTTGTAGAGTTCAAAATGCATTTGTTTGTTAAATTTTGAAACCCTAAATGCGAAATTTTTCAAATTTGTTGAATTGAAACTGCATTTGTTTAAAAGTTTCTAAAGCCTTTTCAACATACACTATTTCTATGATACATTTCTACTCCGTCAAAAAATTAACATGCCTTATCTATGCTTCCACATTTTGCATACATTTCTACCAAGGCACCTCCAATTTATTTGAGGCATTATATCAAACAGTTTATGGTAATTTTTGATGGAGTATGATAAAAATAGTGTTTCCATTGTATGCACCCTATATCAAACAATTCATTAACAAATTTATTTGAGGCATTATATCAAACAGTTCATGGTAATTTTTTATGGAATATGATAGAAATAGTGTTTCCATTGTATGCACCCTATATCAAACAATTCATTAACAAATTTATTTGAGGCATTATATCAAAAACACTATTGGAATTTTATTTGAGGCATGTAGATCATAATTGAAAAAGAAGAAAATAATCATTATGAAGATCAAGTACCATTGATAAGTTTTAAGAGATCAAATAAAATATTCAACAACAAAAGAAAAAAGAGAAAATAGTTAATGCTAAAGAAACAACTACAACCAAGCTACTATGTTATAAATTCTCCTTTTATGTAGTCTTCATTTCCCTATAAATTGTGGCCTCCTTGTACAAATTTGCTATTGATCATCATAGTGAAACAAATTTAACATTTTGAAATGGTTAAACATTATTATTATTTTTATTTGTATAAGTATAATTATTATGGGTTCATTTCTCCTCTCCTACTCTTCCTAATAAGGTTTTATTTTACAAGCCTCATATAAATGTTAGGGTTCTAACTTCTAAAAATTGAATAGTGTCAACTTAATCTCATTAGAAAATGCTCCCCTAGTATTAATGGGGCCAACTTTTTATCTATCAAACTCGGCTATGTTTACATTGAATAAGAATTTGATAACCTTTATCCTGATACTTGAACTAAGATATCTTGGCTCTAATTTTAGTCATTTTATCTAAAAATTATTGGTGACATATCCATTTGTGTTTAGTTTTAATCATTTATTATTGCAATTAATTATTACAAGGAGATTCTTGAAGCTTGTATTCCATCCCCACCATTTTTATTCTAAATGTTTACATTTTCTTTCAACTTAAAGTCTAAATTTTATCCTTAATGCTATACATATTTTTCTAGGATAACACATATTCATTATATTTCACTAAATGTGTTTAGGCATAGAAGAAAAACCTTCAATATATCTTTAAGATAACTTTGATACCATCAAGATAATCCCACCTTTCATTGCATTAATATCAAGGTTAACTAACCCTTCCTCTTTACATGCTTTTCAATTAGAGTATCATATAGTAAAAATAGAAACATTAATAGTGTGGTTATCAAAGAGTGTCTAGGGATGCACACATCACTATTATTAATAAATTATAAGATTGTAAGAAATGTTTATGGAAGAAATAACTATCTAATAGAGAATATAATGTATTAGTACATATCTAACTATTACATATTTTAAATAAATCCCCTTTAAAATATATCTTATTGCCATTTAATGAGTCAACTAGGTTCAAAATTATTTTCATCTTATTCCCCCAAAATTCATCACCTTTACAACAAAACTTGATTTCATCTAATTTATCTTATTTATTCTCAAATCATATTAAAATCACCACCTTAAACTCTAAGAAATATTTGGTAACTTATTTATTTTATCTTCATTTAGAAAGGGGTGTGAAGGGGATTTAGAACCTTTTAAAGTTTCTTTCAAAATAACTAGGAAGATTTTATTCATTGCCTTTCATGTTGCTTTTAGGATTAGTGTTATGAATTTTGTGCCTTCATTCTTAAAAATTCTTATATCAACTCATTTAGCATTTCCATGATCTTTTTATATGGGAAAGGTCAACATACAATGAGGTAGACACTTTCCATTTTTTTTATTCCTTAATTAGTTCTTTCTAGGGAAACTTTTAGTCTTTTCGAACACCTTACAAAAATATGATAAATGTGTGATTATTTTTCTTTCCACTCTATAAATTTTTGATGTGCTTGGATATATAATTGAGATGATTCACTCATAATGTACAATGATAAAAATTTAGTATATATGAAAGAAATATTTTTGAGACATCAAACTACCATTCTACATAACTCACATGGTCCAAATAAGAATATTATTTTATTTTAACTAAAGAAATTATGTGTACTCTATCTTGAAAATTACTAATTAATTTTGAATTATATACTTATAATTTAAAATAAGAGCATCCTTTGTAACATGGAATAGATAGTTTAATTAATGAAATAAAATATGTTTTTATATTAAGAAAAAATTACAAATATATGGAACTCATACATTGAGAAATTGACTAAGATGTAACTTTGTATGAGAATAATACTTGGCTCATATTGTATACCCACCTCCCAATGGTCTTGGAATGGATGCATTTAGATGGAGAAGGATTTCAAAAGGCTCATGGTACTTGTGGACCCCTCAAAGGCATGATATATAACACATGAACTTTATTTATGAAATTTGGTCTTTTTTTGTTGGCTTCTAGTATGAATGTTATCTATAAGGTGGAATTCTTAGTTGAGACTCTCAATCTTCCATTGTTGGTTTCTAGTGTGATTATACAATATGCTCACCAAACTATATTAATTTCTAATGTTAATTATTCAAAGAAGGTTTTGTTTCTTAAGAAGAGACCTATGTTCACATATTCCAAGGCATGTTATTATCCACAATGCATGACACTTCTTCACATCTCTAGCAAGCTCTAAACAGATATAGATCTACCATTTCCATGGAGGAGATTGATGATTTAAAAAGAAAATATCATGCCATTTCTTTCTTGAGGAAGTCATGTTTGCATTCATGATTTGCAACTAACTTCATCCAAAAAGAAATTTTGTTATTGTTATGTGCACGATATTAAAACAAAATCAAAACCTTCATTTTGAGCATGTCCTTAACACAAAAGGTAAGCAGTGAAATAAAGCTCTGTTAATGGCTTTTAGCATGTTGGTGGAAAATTTGCATATTTTTGAAAGTGGATTCCTAGCTTATCAGTCTTATGTTTAGTAAGGTTTTGTAATCTCCATTGTGTTATGTATTTGGGTCACGGGTATGTCTAGTATGATGTCTTATTTTGGGTATTTTGGGTGCATAAGAGAATGTGCATATGTACTAATGTATTCAACCAATGTGCTTTTGTAACATTGTAATCAGACAATTGGTCATTTGTACTAGGACCTCACTAGTCTTTTTGATATTTTGTAAAATTTGTTACTCGGACTGCAACTGGGGCTTTTCTTGTTGGTTCTTTCCCGCTAGTATGTCCGCCTGAACTAGCTATATGTAAAATATTATATATAAATAAAATTATAAGTGGTCTCCCACTTTTTCTTAAAAAAAAAGTTCTTGTAAATGTCCACATTTTTTTCCTTGACATAGTTGCTATTTCTTAAAAGATTTCTTATGATTTTTCATAATGTTGGTCAATATTTTACTGTAAATATTCTATAGTCATGCTCTTAAATGTCATAAGAATATGTCATAAGAGGGTTTCATCTTATAAAGATATAATAATATTATATGCATTTAGAACATCTTAGACACCTCCCTTGAAGCATTCAACAAATGACAAATAACTACCAACACAAAGTGACATGCCTCATTTCCTAATATGAGGACAAAATAATAAATCAAATTATTAGGATGCAAGGTTGACCCACTTTTCCCAATACTTGGCTAAGTTTATCATCTATTGAGGAGTGGATACCAACAACAATTATGCTTAGTGCTTACAGTTACTAATCCAAGGAATACCTATTCATTTTTTCTTTACTGTAGATGCCTAATGACTCCTCATCTCAAGTTAAATTGTGGGAATGGATTTTTATGCCCTCCCTATGACTAAATGGCTACAAGGAGGTGAATATGATATGGTGGAAAAAACCAAGATACAAGTTGGTTTAGTTCTCATAAACTCTCTAAAAATAATTGAATTCTACATCCTAACTAGAAATACCATGGGGTTTAGATCCCATTTTTGAATAAAAAATATTCTTATATTTGATCCACTAGTTCCTTGGACCAACTAAAGAGATGGTGAACTAAAAACTTGAATTATTTCTCTTTCCATTGTCCTCTCCACAAAACACCCTTATTTAAGTAGATTCTATTAAACCTATCTCACATATCACCTCCCAATTCTTTAAAATTTTCATTCTTATTCCTCATACCTAATAATCTATCCTTCAAGCTCAACACTTTACCTCAATCCAATTGATCCACCTTGCTTCCCTAATATCCCTTTGGTTGATGTTTCTAGATCTCATCAAAATGGTAAGTGTATACAATTGTGAAATGATGCGATTAAATCTATTGCACTACCATACTATGATCTTACAATAAGAATATGGGTAGAAAGAGATCTAGAATGGAAAAAAAATATGGATCCAAATAGAAAAAAAAAACTTGTTTTGGCTTTAGCACTTACTAATAACTTTTCTACAATGAGTGGTTGCTTCCGTTGAAATAAAACTTAGAAGATTTGAACTTAATTGTGGTAGAGGATCTCAATTAAGAGATAGGCTACATTGGATGAAAGGATATAAGGGATACAAATTATTTTTTAGTTATCTCGAACATATTTACATTCTCGAGAGTGGATAATATCTATCGTTGATCAAGAGAGGTAGTTCCATGACAACTATAATGATATTAAATCCATTTTGCTCCAACATTACAAATAATTTTTAATTGATCTAATTGAAGGAGATCCACGTCAAGATATAGTGAAAAATTATGGGCATAACAATTATATATTTTTTTTTAACATATATAAAATGTATGGTTGGATTAATTGAGATATTTATAACAAATTATGCAATGCTCGTTTAAACTTTATTAAGATTTGATTCTTAATAAATTAGTTTTAACGATTCAATTTATAGCTTTATGCAATCTATAAGTTTAAATAGTTTGATGGTATCTAAACTTTATACATATAAAAATATGATAAATGTCTGATTATTTTGCTTTCCAATCTATAATTTTTTGATCTTCTTGGATATATAATTGAGATGATTCACTCACATTGTAATGATAAAATTCATCCTCATAAGGAGGATTTTATATTATCTTCGATTAAATTCATCCTCTTTATGAGATTCTTATGGAATATTGATATTCTAGTGTGAATTCTTAATTTTAGACATATCTTAACTAGATAAATTTAGGTTCAATGAAGGCAATAGAATTTTTTTTTCACAAGTACATAAACCTATTTTGAAGTTCATTTATGTTAACAACTATTAGATTAAATATTTTTATCCTCAATTATTTTCAAATAATTTTATACTAATCTTTGTATTCTTATTCTTTCTTTCATCGTTTCATTTAAAATTTGAACCATTTAAGGATGCTATGTTATAGATTATAGTTGTCTTCCAATTCTTTTTAAATTGTTAATGGTATGAAAATATTATTGATAGTAGATGAATTATTACACAACTATTTTAGATTTGTATTCCTTTATCTAGATATATTATTTACCAAAGTCTCATTTGCTCTTTAGGGTGTACTATATATATATATAACATGGAAAATGCAAATCATGTTCCACCTATGCCAGATTCTTTGTTTGCAAATACTTGTAATGAGATAAAAAAATTGAGAGATTCATTAGCACAGGGTGCAAACCCGGGGATATATAGTGAACCATGCATGTTAATATTGCATAGTCTAGAAAAACTAAAAGATGAACTTGAGAGGACTAGTGCATATTCCTCAGATAGAGTGACTGTTATTCTTTCCCGCATGCGCGAAGAAGTACATGGTGACATTCCCATTAAACAAATACAGGATAGTGTCAACAAAGAAATGATAAAAGCCAAGTTTGTTTTCCATTTTATCAAAATGTGCATAAGCTTAGGGGATACCAGGTCACTAGATGTGTCGATCATGTTATGGCCTCATTGATCTACCCACGATTTCTCGCAGCACATGGTCTATAGCCAAACAATGACCAGATTTCATTGTATTTTGTTCAGTAATTGTATGTTGAGGTCCATTTAGGCCTCAAAGTTAACTACCTGGACATTCCACCATATGTTGGTTAGGGGCGTGGCAGGATTGCTAATAGGCCCACCTATCGTCGAGCAAATAGACCACCCCCAGTGTTTAGGGTATTGGTTGGTGAGATGTCTCTTATTCTCACCCTAGCTCTAGCCCCCATAGCAGATGAGGTTGTCGTTGCTTCCCAAAAGGAAGCAATTGACAATGTAGGTGACATTGCAGCTGCCACCACTAGGATATCCGATGATTGTGTAGGTCAATATTTGATGTCTAGACATTCCCAATCCATGCTATTTTCAGCACAGTGGACCACCATGGATCCTTTTACAGTGGTCGACATCCCTACTCCTACACAGCTTGATGCACTTACAGGAGATATATCACACATGACTCTGCATTGTTTGGCTGAGGACTTGTTGGAGGCATATGCCATCATTGCATCAGATAATGGGATCGGTATAGAGCATGTTAGAGATCATTTGAGATGCAGAGGTCGTTCAGTTCCAGGATCCTATCACTCTCAGCCGAGCACTAGTGTGCATCAGGATCCACCTACAGTTCATTCGGCAGCTGCACAGACTATGGGTTTTATTGATATGTTGATTGGTTCTGGTTCATCATCATCAATGCCATCTCACCTTCATAGTCCTCTACATTCATCATTTCTGGCATGACATGGAATAGATCAGATGGATGCAAATGTTGATCTGCCGCTTGATTGTTTGGTGGATATGGTGGA
>VDFB02188627.1:0-11800 GCA_007258455.2 Sequoia sempervirens
AAGGCATAAAACAAGTCTTAAGACCTAATATGTCGACCTAGCATATGAATTTCGGCCTCCAACATATATTAGAATTCAGACTTTATCAAATATGATGCAATGGTTATTCCATTCGAATTTCCCCATGTGCTTGACCGAATATTCCAAATGATGATAAGGTTCGAATTAGGGTTTCAACAAAACAAAGTCAAACCCTAATAATCACTTAATTTCACACTCTCCACTTTGAAAGAAAAGAGCTCTGCATGAGAGTGTGCCGCCATGATGGTTGAGTTCAGACTGAGAACCCACATGCTCGATAGTCTTCACTTGCACCTTCCTGTAGCTGAACTCCTCAATGGGTAAGCTTATTTTGTCTATTATTATGGTTCTTCTACTTCATTTCAAAGTAAGAACAATCTCTATGGCTGCGGCCTGTCCATTTTTTTGACCCTCTTTTTATACTTCCTGTGACTTCACCTTGCTTGGCCGACCTATTATGAGCTCGAGTTCGTCTAAAAGCTTTATGAGAAAGCTTTCTTAAGGTTTTATCTTTTGCTTCTGTACATAAGGTAAGCTATTCGTTCATAGCTTCTATGGCTTCACATTTTGTTCACTCTGAACCTATGGCCGCGGCTAACACAGCCTCTAATACATTTCTTTGTATCTTCTGTGCTTATTTGAAAGACTACGAACTTCGAGCTTGCTCTCTCTATATTTGTCTTTGTGTTCCTTGCCTTCACCGGCCACCATATATGTATTGTAGAAAGCATTATTAGAGACTTTGGGCTCGACCCAAAACAAGAAATCCACCTTCTTGTGTATTTGAAGACATATTTGCATATGGGTATTTGAAATTTCTGAAGAAAACTATATCTTCTCCATTCTGAAGCTTGATTCACCATAGGAAATTCACATTTTTAAGTCTTTGTTATTTCATGTAAAAACTCCATATGTGTTAGTTCTGAAAGTTACAATTTTTGTATTTAAAACCAAAACCCACACGCGGGTACTCTGCATATTCAATCTTTAAAGCTATGAGTTCACCTAAACAAGAACTCCTTTTCTATACCTGTTACATCACATAAAAGTCTCAACTAGATTGATAGATCAAACTGCTTTGATGTTGTGATAAGAATACCCCACGGATGGCCAAAAATAGTGAAAATCTATATATTTACTGGAAACCCCAACATGGGTACTTGTTGTTTGTCTTTATTTTCCTTCATAAACAAAAACCCCAGTGAGAGTAACAAAATCTATGTATTTATTTGTATTTAGCCTTATGGGTTCGACTCATAACAACTTATGCTTTATTCTTATATTCTGTTTGAGAAGAAAACTCACATGGTGAGTGCACTTTATTGCAAAACTAGGCCTCTCACATTTGAATTTCTACTTCAGCATGCTTCTGTATTTGTTTCTTCATGAAGAAAATGAACCGCAAATTCATGAAATTCTGGAAATGTATCCTTTGTTTGAATTACAGCCATATGAGTTCATGATGTTTCCTTTTCCACACATAATTTATTTTTGACTGAATTTGTAGATTACTTATTCAATGCATCAACTGCTCATTCTAAAAATGACTTTTATGTATTTAAATCCTTGTCAAGACTGTGGACCTTTGTCTGTCCAACACTTGTAATTCCTTGCAGATGTACCTGGATGTTGGAATGAGTCTCCCAAGCGGTGTATTCTAATTGAGATATGAAAAGTCTCTGAATATATTACTACCCCATGCTATTTTTCTTGCACATAGAAACTTTTGGACTCCTTCACTTTACCATACAACAACATATGCTTTCCGTTCTTGGACTTTATGTAGAGATTTTTAAAAATCATCATTATGTTATAGACTACATCTTACTTGATTCCTTCTAATGCACAATTAACACCTCTGGTGACACTTTATGCCCGTTCTTTCCTTATCATTCTGAAATGATCATCCCATATTACATTCCCTGATGATGTATCTATATTACCAGTCAAACTGGAACTGGTCATTCATTTTTCACTTGAATGCATTGTCTGTTATTTCACATTATTGAGCCTCAACCTGGCACTCTTCATGCATTTTTATGTTCTCCTCAACAAACTATTCTTTAAATATGCTCTCTTTCACGATGAAAATCAAAACAAAACTCTTGATTAAGGCATAATGTATGCATGTTCACTATCCTGGATCATGTGAAAATAATAATCGATGAATTGAACTCATAATATATATGGTTATGATCATTGAATATGAATTAATAAATAATGTTTGATATAATGTACTCAGTTAAATTAATTAAGCAAGTTAAACTCACTGCTCACCTATAGCTTTCAGAAAGCATTAACCTGATTGTTATGAATGCACAGTTATTTTAATAGCTTGATAGATAACTATGCTTTACTCTTTCAGTTGTATATCACTTCTTTTGATGAATATATGATGATGTAATCTTTAAATCAGCCCATTTATAATGAATAGGGTAGCATGCCGAGCTCTACCCTTGTGGGAGCCCGTTTTCCTCCACATGCCGGGGTCTTCTAATAATGATTAGCTTCAGAATTTACCTATACCGCGACAAGGAAACAAACAATGTTAGCACAAAAAATAGAATATGATGATCATGATATTTCTTCCTTCAGATCATGCCTTATGTACTTCTTTCGATTGTTTTAATGCATGATTAATAGTAGACTGTATTATTGTGGGTGCCTCATATAGGTTATTTCATAATCAGATCCACTGAAATCCCCCTTTTTCCTCTTACAGGTCAACGGAATATGAGAAGACAAGGGTGCACCATACATCACCAACCATCGGCCAAAACAGGCAATGATGATTATGTTGTTTACTTATATGTTTTCTTTTCCACATCTTCAATAGTATAATGTACTATTAATGATACATTGTGACAGTCAAATCCACAACTTGTGTGGATATTTGATTTCATCTTGCTTTTCATTTGAAAAGAAAAATGCATTTAAATGCAATGTTGTAATATCATTCTGATTCTTGAAATCAAATGAAGCCTTTGAATATGAATCTTTTCATGAAATGAACGAAAGAATTTAAAATGCTCTATTGTTTATATGCTCAATTGTGTACTTCATTTCATTTTGGGAAATTTGAATTGCAACATTCAATAGCAGCTTTTGAAATTTGGATATTTTTTAAAATGCACAACTACACTCAACGCATAATGATAACAATGCAAAACAACACTTAAACATAATATGCAATTTCACCTCATGATATAATAATGTTCAGCCAGCTCCACCAATTGAGCTGAGGAAAAAATTTGGTAACAGCTTCTTTCCTGTGCCTTCGCAATATTTTTTGCATCTTTCAACCACCTCACTCTAGTGTTTAGCTTTGCAAGTTCCTATGAAGATTTGCGCCCCAAGAAATTCGGATGGGAGATTCCCCTTTTTAATTCTGAGTATTGAGGTTATGGCCTACTGTAAATGGTTTCTTGTGTTTCAAAGAAATAAACACATAATTTATCTTTGTTCATTTGTTGACCCAAATGTATTTCATATTCCATAAGTACGCTAATTATGCATTTGGCTTCCTCCATGCTTGCTTCCCATAGAAGGGTTGTATCATCAGCAACTTGGGTATGGGTGACAAGATATGTGTTTGGTGCCACTTGTACCCCATGCCATTCCAACTGGAGGTGTCTTTTTTTTATTGGTTGCCTAGAAGAAACCATGGAGTGATCCACTAAAAACTATCAAAAAGCAGACAGAGGAGATGTACTGGAAAATCATATTGCACCAATGGCTGCAAAAACCCAATCTTTTCATTACTTCCATGAGGAAGGAACATCGCACCTTTTCATATGCCTTACTCACATCTAGTTTAATGATCATCCCAGCTTGCTTGGTTGATCTGAGAGTATGGAAAACCTTTGAAATGAGCAATATGTTGTCTATTATTTCTCTGCCAAGCACAAACCCATTTTTCTCGACAAAGATAATCTTCTCCAACCTAGGTTTTAGTATGTTAGCCAATACTTTCGCCACAACCTTTTATATAGTGTTGCATAGCGAGATAGGTCTAAAGTCATTGAAGGAGGAGAAATAAACCTTCTTTGGAATTAGAGCAATAACCAAATTATTCAAATCTTTGAAAAATCTCCTAGTTTTACGAAAATCTTCTGCCAACATCCATAATTCATCACTAAGAAAGCTCCAGTAGTTTTGAAAAAATCTACTTGTGAAGCCATTAGGGCCCGACCCCTTATCTGGATGCATTTGGAACAATGCCTTGCGAACCTCATCTTTTGAAACCAACTCACACAACATCTTGTTAACCTCATCACTTACCCTAGGGCTTATTGAATTGAGGAAGTCCTTGCTACATTCTTGAGGTAATTGTTCAACAAGAAGATTTGCAAAAAATTCACACACTTCCTTACCTACCTCAACTCCACTGCTAATAGTATGGCCATTACAGTTTTGTATTTCCTCTATCTTGTTAGCCATCCTCTATGCCAAAACTGAGGCATTGAAAAATTTGGATTTTGCATCACCTTCACTTAACCAAACCTCCTAAGATTTATCCTTCCAATAAATCTACTCCTTTTTTAGAAGTTCGACAAGCCTTTCCATCAAATCATCTTCTTTGACATAATCTTCATTTGACATACAATTTTTAATTACTTCTTCATTGAGAGATTCTAGCTCTACCTCTACGCTTGCTTTCTTGACAGAAATGTTTTGAAATTGAACCCTATTCCAATATTTTAGCTTTTGTTTGATCACCTGCAGCTTTTTGAATAGTATGAAACTTATAGATCCTTCCACCTTTACTTCCTTCCACCACTGTTCCAATAACATAAAAAAATTTGGATCCCACCACCACATATTTTGCAATTTCAAGCCTTTTTTTCCAACACACTCCCACCAATTATCGATAACTCCACAGGGTAATGATTGAACATTGATATAGGCAGTATACTAGCAAACACCTTCAATCCAAAGTTGGCTGATATACGAGGTATCAGGAATCAATCCAATATGTTTGCAATGGAGGTGAAATCTTTGCATCTATCTATCCACGTGAAGATTCCATTTCCTATGGGACAATCCAACAAACCGCTTTCTACCACAAATGTTCTCAAATCCAAGATAGGCTGTGAAACATTTCTAATCCCACCAATTTTCTCTAATAGTTCTAAAATAACATTGAAATCACCCCCCATTACCAACTCATCCTTAGGAAAGGTATGAACGAATTCCAAGACTGAGTTCCAAACAAGAGCCTTATCCACTGTTTTTATTGGACCTTAAATATTGATGATTGTCAAGTGGAAATTTAAACCAAGATCATAGACCTTTGCCACCATCCAATTCGCAAAGGAGAATAAGATTTCCAAAGATACCTCTGCCTCCTTTGATAACATACCTAATCCACCTGTAGAACCAGAAGAGTCTTGAAAAAATCCTTCCCATGAATGACAGTATTTCAAAAAATTTGAACTCTCAACCCCTGACAAATTTTTTTCTTGTAACAAAATGATACTACTAGTACTCTTTTGTAATTGATTCCTCACTAGGTGTCATTTTTCAAGGGCCTTTAGGCCCCTAATATTCCAAGTTCTGATCTTCATTGTTTCCCAAGGGAGGCATTTCCTTCGTTGGTACTCAAAAACTTGGTAATGTTGGTACATTTCTTAGCCACAACTTCCTCCTCCTACAACTATTTAGAGGATTTCTTACCTCAAGAATTTCTAGAAGTGTCAATTTTTCCCAGACCCAAGTGATTGATTGCTGATTGAAAAATACACCTGTCTTCGATTATGTCCAACTCATCTTCAATATCTGCATTTGAGTCTAGGTCCTCACTTGCCCAAGATGTGACATTTTCCCTAGCACCACCCAACATCTTATGCCCTTCCTTCTGAGGAGATCGCAGCAGCAATTTAACTACCCCATCTATGTTGTTAGGTGTTGCCATGGGGGTATGTACCATTTCTGCCAAGTCCTTTCTTTGAGTTTTATTTATGCCTACTTGAGACAACCTTTCCTTGAATACTTCTAGCTTAGGCTGAGTGGTAAGAGGACAATTATTCTCTGGAGGTTGCTTGTTTCAACTCATTTCAATACCTACATTGCAATCCATAGTACTATGATTCCACAAGCCACACTCAAGACATAATTGCCTTAGTGCTTCAACCTCAATATCATGCGACCATCACTCCCCATTCACCAAAAAATAGATAGTAGGAGGAATGGAATCAATTGTCACAATGTTGAGTCTAGCATATTTATGTAGATCACCATCAAGGATGTTCATGTCAATCTCTAGTAGGGTTCCTAGATACTGACCAATTTTCTCTAAGCAATCTCCTGTCCAGTATTCCACTGGAAGATATAAAGTTTGACACAGACTAGTTTATTATAAGGCGACAGTTTGACTGGGTAAAAATTATTGTTCCAAGGCTGCATATAGAGGGGTTTTCCATCCATAAATCAAATATCTCCATCTGTTATCCTCCGCTTTTTTTTCTCATCCACAAACACCACTAGGAAAAACACTTTCAACAAAAATCTTAGCAACACCTCCATTCTCCAATTTTCCCAAGGCCAAGTTTTAATTGATGCATGATCTGATGTAGAACTAATAAAGCGAGAAACAAAAGAAAATTTCCTAAGTATTGCAACATCTTCCTTTATTTCCTAGAAGAAATCAATCTCCTTTACTATTTCTTTAGTCTTTATATCGATATTTTCTTGCATTTCCATTTGTCGGTCCTCCATAGGCCCCTGACTTGACCATCTTCCTCTCACTCTTCACCAAACCTTCGGTTTACTTCGTGCATATGTCTCAATCCACTCATTTTTGGATTTTGGTCAACTTATGCCCAAAAGGGTGGGTTTTCCTCGACCATGGTTCCCGCCTTTACATAGGGGTTTTCAGAGTGTCATGTTGTTTCCTTATTGGTTCGCTTCCCTTTTCCAATAGCGCGGTCTACATTCAATGGATGGGATGGCACTTGTCCTCCCATTTCCCACCAACAAATACCCACTGTGAAGGTTGATCCTATACCTACTCCTTTGTATTGTCCTTAATTGGTTCATCTCCCCAATGTGCTCTTCCAAACTTTTCCAATTCGCCCTCCTTTGCCTATGTGCTAGCAAATGACCTCACTCTACACTGCTCCTTTGCCTCTATACTAACTACCGACCTCGCTCTGCTCTGCTCCATTTTTTTCATTTAATGATAATTATCAATTATTATTTCATGTTTCAATAATATTATGAATAAATTTTAATTTTATCTTAAATAACAAATTAAAAAGTATTAAATAATATAAATAAATATAAATTTATATAAATAAGTATAAATTTATATTAAAATATAAAATTCAATTATTCAGAATAGATATACCAAACAATTGTCATAAATACATACTCCAGTATGCATAGTAAGTGAGGGAATCCCACCAAAATCACTACCCTCATATATATTTATGTTTGTAGTAAATAAATTTCTCTTTAAAGAAAATTATATTATATATTTCTTATCTACTTTTCTATTTACTTGTTGATGTGTAACATTGATTTAATCTTAAATATCAAATTAAGTATAATTTTCTAAAAATTAATATTAAATATTGTTAAATAAATATATTTAAAATACCTATTCCAACCATTTCTTTATTTCAGTTGTATATCACATTAATTATTCTCAATTGCACCACACCTCTTATGCATCGAAATACCAACCAGTTGTCATAAATACATACTCTAGTATGCATAGTAATTGAGGGAATCCCACAAAAATCACTACCCTAATAGATATTTATGTTTGTAGTAAATAAAGTTCTCTTTTAAGAAAAAATTATTATATATTTCTTATCTAATTTTCTATTTACATGTTTGTGTAACATTTATTTTATTTTAAATATAAAATTACATATAATTTTTTTAAATGAATATTAAATATTTTTAAATAAATATATTTAAAATACCTGTTCCAACTTTGCTTTATTTTAGTCATATATAAATAAATAAATGATTATATAAATAAGTATAAATTTACTTGTTTATGTGTAACATTAATTTGATGTTAAATGTCAAATTAAATATTTATTTTTTAAAAGTATTATTAAATATTTTTAAATAAATATATTTAAAATACATATTCCAACCTTTGCTTTAAATAAATATAAATAAGTAAAAATTTACTTGCTTATGTGTAACATTAATTTTATTGTAAATGTCAAATACCTATTCCAACCTTTGCTTTAAATAAAAGAAGAATTCAAGCTCCTCAAAGACTTTCTTTAGAACCTCTAGTTTATGCACTTAACCTTTTCAAAATACCTACCAAATATGTGGAGGCCATTGAGAAGATCAAAAAAAGATTCCTTTGGTTTGGTGTGAAGGAGAAAAAGAGGATGCCTCTAATAGGATGGGATTTGGTTTGCAGACCGAAATCCTTGGGGGAATTAGGTCTTAGAAAAATTAGAGTGATTAATAAGACTCTTCTTGCTAAACAAATATGGAGACCCTTTTCGTCTAATGGAGAATGGAAAGATATCTTAAAATGTAAATGTATGACCAATTGTGTGTCCCTCAAAGCCTTGTTGGATTCTCCTTTTCTGCCCCATTGTTCAATTTACTGGAATGACATGATTACTGGTAGAAATATTTTGGAATCATGGGTTGGTTGGCACATTAGAAGTGGTAATCTATCTAGGTTCTGGGAAGACAGATGGATTTTTAAGGATCCCCTAATCAAAATTGAAAGATTCAAGAGATGGGCTAAGTTATGCAAAGTTGATTTTGGACAGTATGTAAAAGATTATTGGAGTGAAGGAGATTGGGTGGATTTGTGTATGGTTAGCCAAGAGTTGGCTTCGATTCAATCTTCCTTGATGGCTATCAGATTGGGATAGAATTAGTTGGATGATTATCGGTATTTGTTTCTTTGTTGTCCCTTTCTCAAGCCCCCCCTCCTTTCTAGTCTAAAGTGTGGATAAAACACTTGACTCCTAAAGTCAACATTTTATTCTGGATTCTAACTCAAAACAAGGTGCTCCTAGTGGATAATCTTTGCAAACAGGTATTTCAAATCTGACATATATTACCTTTGCAGAGTGAAGTGAAGTCAAAACCATTTTTATTTCTCCCTTTGTCATTTGTTGGTACAATCTAGGGAAATTTTTGGCTCTACGGAATATTTCTTAGAGTGTTCCCCTATCCATGCAATTCTTCTCACAATAGGCCCATCTCAAAATCCCTTCATTTAAATATTATGGGCTTTATTTTCCATTTTGTTGTTTGGGGAGTGTGGAAAGAACATAATAACATACTTTTCAAGGATAAGGAAATGTCAGAGATTAATGTTTTTGAAAAAAAATAGGCTAATAAAGGAAAACTTCAATGTTATTCCTGAAAAAACTTTAAATCTTAAGGTTGTGGTGTGCACTCCCTATGATCTAATGATATCCAAGGATTAGAATCTCAAAATGGATGTATCTAAGGCATCCAAGCCAGCTAAGAAAGACAAGCAAGGCATGTGTTGGACCTTTCCTCCAAATGGTTGGACAAAAACCAACTTCAATAGCACTGCAAAGGGCAATCTGGGGATGGCCAGAAGTGGAGGTGTGTTAAGGGACTCGAATGGTAAATTTTTGGTGGCTATGACCATTTCCCTTGGTTCTCAAACCAATCATGTGTTAGAGGCTATAGGAGCTTTCCAAGTTTTAAATTTACCATAAAATCTGAATATAAAATATTTATGGCTTGAAGGGGACTCCAAAAACATCATTGACTGTATCCAAGGTAGGAGCCCACCCTCCTAGTCTATTAAGAATTGGATTGAAGACACTAAATCTATGTTAGATAAGTTTGAAAAAGTTAAAATAACCAACGTCTATAGGGAAGCTAACAACGTGGCATATTACTTTGCAAATAAGGGGGTTAAGCATGGAGGTTTGAACATGTAACAAAATCTCAAGGACTTGGGACTGAAGTCATGGCCTTATTAGATTATTACACATGGGAAAGAAGAAAATATCTTTAATGATAATAGGGAAAAGGGCTAAGTACATTAAAATCAAGAGATTTGGTGGGGTTATGTCAAATAAATTAGCTAGTAAGAATAAGCGACACACTTTTTGGGTTCTTTGGAATAGCTGTGTAAATTTTCAATAGGTTCTCGACACTAGTAGAGATTGCAGTGAGGTGCATGCAAAAATGGGGGGATAGGAATAGAGTCGAGCCAAATAGCTATGAAATGCACATGAGGAATTCTAAGGTCTAGAAACAGGTTGAGAGAGGAGGTTTTGTTCCATTCTTGGAAAAACTTCATGGGCTTGATGCTGGTAAATGACTACCAAAAAGCTACCTAGCTTGATTATCCTTCTCTAACTCCATTCACCAAGCCGTGAGCTACTGGAGTCCATGAATCTACAGAAAGCCTCCAAGTTTGCATTCTTGATCCCAACTCAGAAAACCTCCCATGCATTGGTCATGAAATTCAGTAAAGCCTCCCGATGCACATAAAAATCCTCCACTTACTACTTTCCACAATCGTCGTACTCATCCCCCACCATTGCAAGGTCAGAGTATATACATATAAAACTTACCCAACCATCCATCCTCAGTTCCAAGGTTGCACTAGCAACAGCATGGGAATTAACCATCACCACAAACCTATTAAGCCACTCAACCACTCGTTATTGGGACGCAGTCACATCTACCATGGCACCGACCACAATTTCATAAATCTTACCATCACACCAATGTCAATCCATATTCAAAACTGATGCGACCAAATCCATGATTGCATTATGCACCACCAGCTTATGTGTAGTGAAAAGCCTCCTACATTGCTTGGACAAGGATTCCTTGGCACATGAGAAAGATCAACTAAAATGAAACACCATTTTGGCGTAGTGACCAACTCCCCGATTCTCCCAAAACCTAAATAACTGGTTTAGGTCACCTTACATTAAATAGCCACAAGGGAAACACCAAAGATCAATGAACTTGTAATACCCAATAAACAAACCTTGCCCCGAATCCTAACTAAATCTGTCCTAGCAAGCTTGGAAGCGTAGTTACGGCCTTGTAACCTATTTCATGAGCCCTTGGGAGGAGCAAATGAGGCAGCTCAATGTCTAATAAGATCTTCTGAAATTATCTCTTGCAGACTCGGCCAATGTACTAGAGCTAAACTTGTGACAACTTTTTCTTTTTTAATCAAACCCCAATTTTCCAAAATGTTTGTAGCCTTATTTGCTTCTCTATATACATGCAACATAGAATAGTCTACAAGCTTCCTTAGTAATTCTTTAATTGGTGCTATCCAATCATTGATTTGCTAATTTTGGGATCTCCCTAAAGTTATTTCCTAGACACAAAGCATGGAGTACCCATCTATTTCTATTCAATCTATGCCATTTTGTCTGCATAACTGCAAACCGAGCCACAGAGCCTCCATTTCAGCAATGTTATTAGTGTACACACCTAGATTCTTCTATGTTTCCCATACACAAACACCATTTGTATCCCTTATTATAAAACCAACTCCAACATTTTTGAGGTTACCCTTTTGCAGCCCCCTTAGAATTTAGTTTCCATTTTAACCTAACTAAGTGTGTCCAATAAATCTCTTTCCTATTAACCTTTGATGTAGGTGATGATGTGGGATTCAGGATTCTGAGCCCGCTCCATGCCATTTTGATTTCTTCATCCCACCTCAAGAATTTCAATTTGGGGCCAATGTTAATTCTATTATTCGCTGTCTCAATAATGGCTCCTTGAATTTTTGAAATGAGTTTCTCTTGGTTTAAATATTTCTCCTTGA
>VDFB02188628.1:0-34540 GCA_007258455.2 Sequoia sempervirens
TAAATCAAGTAAGATTGTAACACCCCTCCATTTTGTTCTTTTGATCGAACAATGTTCGTTATGTATGTTTTGCTTTGTTAGCACGTTGGGTATAAACTTAATTACTTTTGTCCGCTAATTGTTAAGCGATGTAAACATTATGTTTTAATGTGATGGCACTTTAATAAGATGTTATTATTATTTCATATTATGGATTAAATTAGCATGTATGTGAATTATTGATGTTTATGCTTTGATTATATTAGTGATGATTAGATACGTAAGTTAGCGATATTGTATTGGTGAAGGGGACGGGATCACATCACTCGCATGCAAGCGCCCTGTGATTCTGCGATTTCCTCTTCACGGTGTGTTTTAATATATATGTATATATATGCATGTTTTGACACTCGTATTGTGTGCAGGATGTAGGTACAAGACATCGACTCCACCTGGTTCCACAGGTCTGAGCGTGTCCCTTGTCCAACGGAAAACAATTGGGAGATAGTAGCTAGGTTTTCTGTGTCGTGACATCACCCTAGCCATAGTGTGTCGTCAGGTTGTTAGTTGGAATAAGTTATTTTCTTTGTTGCCTCTTCTCTCCTTGCTTGCGTATTTAAATTTGCAAGAAAAAAATGGTGTTTGTTTTATTTAATTTCATTGTCAAAATAAATAGATGAGAGCTTATTAATTAATTAACTAATTTAATTCAATCAATAAAATAATCTAATCAGGAATTAGATTTATTTATTGATTAATTAAATTAGATTAATTGTGCTAGCATTATTAAATATTGAGACAAATCAAAAAAATAGAAATTGTCTTGCATTCCTCTTTTTTGAAATAAAATTAAAAAAAAATGATATCTATGTAAATGGGTAAATTCAATTTTGTGAAAAGAAAAAAAGAAAATGTAATTATCATTTTGTGGCAAAATAGAACTTTGTTTTAAATAAATATTATGCAAATGCAATGGAAAATGGAAATTGTTTTATTAAATTGCAAAAAATAAAATATCTAGTTGAGCAATCAATTTTGGTGGGTGAGTTCAAAATTAGGGGTTTGACAAATTTGGAGAAGGAATGGTATAAGGAAATTCATTTTTATTTTGAATTAGGAATTTTTTAATTTTTGGGGAGAACAAAATTGATTGAATTTTTGAAGAAAAAAAATTGGAAAGAAAGATTGAAGATTTGGGTGAAGCTGAATTGGAAAAAAAAAGGGAAAATCTCCATTGAAGGATTTTAAAGCTTGGAGAAAAACACAAGGTGTAACGCCCCGTCGTGCAAACCCCAAAGGACATCAACACAATAATTTTTTTTTTTTAAGTATTCTAAACATACATGCGATGCACATTAAATCAAAAGTCATACAACTTAATTAAACAAATTCACTTACACTTATGTCCCTTGGGGTACACGAGGAGACATTACAAACTTAATTCCATACAACAACAATAAAGAATAAAAGCCAAAGATATAATCCATAACAAAGTAAACATTAACAAATGTAACACATACATGATAACTCAACACATTGAATAACAACTGCCATGGCCAATAACCACACAAGGTTTAATGTTACATTACAGTACAATGTTCAAGAGGTACAATGATACAAAAGTGTTTCCAAATATGAATGGAAACCATACAACCCGATAGCGTGATGCAAATGAACAGAGGAATACACAATATCATAATTAGCTCCAAGATGGATACAACTCTGGAGTCACCACAACAACACCAATCTGCACCTCTCGATCCTCGACTAGGGACCCAAAGGGGTGCTTAGCACGTTCCACCCGACCATGTGGGTCCGAAGACCCACCCCCCGTGCTAAGGAGCTGACAAGAAAGAGACCTCAACCAAGTACATCCAAACCGGGAACCACAAGACTCAACATCATACAAAAGTATCATTAAACTCAAGGATTACAATGACATAATCAACAACATTCACAAGTCAACATAATAACTTAAAGTCATAAATCTCATCACATTAAACAAAGCAATAATTAGTAAACAAGTAACCAAAGGATGATTATGAAATATTTCCAAATCAAATTGAAATAATAAACATAATACAATTCCAGAGGCAATAAGGAAACAAGGCAAATGGGTGTCTAGTGGAGAGTGTCATCACATAGCTCTCATGGGATCTCCTGGCCCTTCCTCCAACTTGAGGTGCTAACACCCATCTATGGATCTCCTGGCTCTTCCTCCTACTTGAGGCGTCGGCACCATAGGGTAGCTCATGCGGAGCCGATAATCTCTCATGAAGACGAGATTACGACTTTGCCGACCACGACCTTCTTTGTCTATCATTAGTCTATGGTAGCCCTAATGCATAGACGAGGTATCCAATGTTTATTATCTTGTTATGTGATTACTACCCATCCCTCCTGAATTCGTTTATTATGTTTTCACTTTATTAACAAACTCATTCGTGGGTTCTCCTGTGCACTTCCTCCTAACCGAGGCGCCGGCCCCCACGAAGAGCCACTCTCCCTTGAGACCCAACAAACATCTAAACCAAAATCCAAGGGTTGTACTAACAAAGAAACATAATACCCAATCTCAAATGAAATACATGCGAGGCATTACCCATCCCGCCAAAATCACAATCTAGAATTCCCATTTACATAGTACAACCCTAGCATAAGCCCAAAATCACCATTATGACCATAATCTTGGAAAAATGAAATCAATGAAATTCTTACAACACAACTTTACTCAATGCCTCTGGAAGCCCAAAAGATCAACTTTCCACAATTGAGGGTAAAAGAAGCAATATAATTTCATCACGAAAATGTAACATTTGAAAATCTCCATAAACCAAATGACCTAATTGGGAGACAAAACAATAAGGAAGAATCATCCATTAATCCAACTCAAACAAGATGAATAAAAATCGCCCCCTATAACTAAGCAAACCAAAAAGGGTAGATCCCATGAAATGAAACATCCAAGCAACTTTAAGTACCTAAATTCACTCAAGTACATGTGAACTCTAAAGACTAATAACATTTAAACACATTTTATCCATTGAATTACTTAAGAAGCAATTTAAAATAACAAGGAACTACGTGAATTTTATCTGATTTCTCTCCTATAATTCAAACTTACAAAACTTTATGAAAACTACTTACAATACAACTCTCGAGGAAACAAGCACTTAATTGATGACTAGAAGTGTACTAAATAATTCTACATATATATATAAATATATAATTTGACAAGACTCAATTATTTCTTTAAATGCAATAACTTTACTATAATTTAAGTTAATAGCACTTACTATGGCACAACATACTTAATCCTTGTCAATGAGATTGATCTAGAATAAGTGTAAATTTTCGTATTTTAAAACTATAACCAATTCCACTTTAAATGATAACAATTACCACCATCTAACTAAGCCTATTATAAATATATATTTTTATTTTATTTTACATTCTAACTATTTACTTATTGATCTTATTTCAAAATAAAGGAACAATCACATATTAATAACATGCATAAAATTTGATATGGGTATATACAATATTTCACTTTCTAACATTATAATACGAATACAAGTATACTCTGTATAACCATATCCTATTCTTCATATACAATTCTAAACTAATTGATATACAAAGATCCAGACACATAAATCGTTCTGCCTACATGAAACTCGAAGAGACTAAATAAATTACTATTGAGTATGGGAAAACTTTTCCTTCTCACAAGGTTATTACAATAATGAACTGACTAATTGTTCTATCAACCCAAATGGGATTTCATATATACAAAAATTCCACAACTCCTGACGTATTAAAAAGTCATTCACGATACTCATTTAAGGATTTACACGTGTTTATTTACATATATCAACTTATAAATATAAAGATTCACATATATAAATATCTATAAGTATAAGATTGAATGCTCTGGATTATAAGACATATATACATACAAGGAGACCGGAGAAAATCAAGGCGTCAACATAATATCAGTAAAACGAATCCCAATTACTTAGGATTTTCCTTATACCATTAACATCCATGCACAGGTATACATTTAGTTACAAAACTAGCTGGCCCCACACTATGACTATATAAGTCAAATACCACAGTCACCACCGACGACCTATACTCAACTGAATGTGAACCAAGGACTGAGGGAATTGTCAGTGAAGAGGCATCTCCATCGCACTCTACGAACTGGAAAACAGAGAGAGACTACAGAAAAACAAACAACGGCGGTACACGAAGTGGAATACACAAGACAACAGAAGGAGGAGACAGCAACATCAGGTATCCTTTTGAAAAATAAAGCATAGTAATCAACATCAATTTCCATAAGGTAAGGTATCATTAGAAGTCAAAATTTCCATAAGGAATAGAATTGCGCTGAGAGACAATGAGCTTTTAGACTTGCATAAAGACGCAGCAATCAATGAATGTCAACAGTATAAAATCCAGGATCAAACCCCAAGCGAAAAGATCAAGGAGGGTGAGATTGATGAAAGATAGAAGAATTAAGGAGGCACCAAGAAGCAGTTGGATCAGACACCAAAAAAAACGGTACACGCTATTGAGTGAGAGACAGATCACTTTCACACATGGAAAATCTATAGAGTGCAGGGTATTTCCATATTCAAGATTTTCATTAAATGGCGAGGAATGTTGGCCATACTAAACGAGCAATAAGAAAAGCAGCCTCGCACTCTAAAATACATAGCAACATTTAATGCGAAAAACGCTAGGAAGAGACTTAATACCATGGCAATAGACTGCAAGGGATTTCAAGAAGAATCTAAGAAGAATTAGAGAGATACGCAACAAGGATACTATAAACAGTACGAAGAGCTGCGAACAACAAAACTTCATACCCACGCGATACTGTTTGGTGAATTTTGATTCCAAAGTCAAGATCATACGCATACTGAGGGACCAAAGTGGTGATCATGAAACTCGCAGGAATACAACCTCATTCGGGCTTCTATGCATGACAAAAATTATGAACCATTGCAAACTAAGTGATAAAACCCGATTTACAAGCTACAAAGGATCAAAGACCCTACTGCGTAAAACCTCATATGCAATTGGTTGCATGCAAAACAATATTTACAGACATGAAAGCTTGAAGCCGTAATGATTTATGAATGAAATTAGACTATGGAGAGTGACACCTGATTTCGGGTCTCCAAGACTTACATTCAAGGAATGAGATTATCAGGATAGGACCCAAGGGTCAACGCAATTCCCATTGAAGATATGGATTAAAACTACCCAGGTATGAAATTGACTTGTTAGCAAGCAAGTTCCTGACTTGAACTCCATTCACAAAATGGCGATGGGAGGTGCGACCAAGCATTAGATTAAGGTGATCCAACAAAGGATCAGATGCCACAAGTTCTAAGCACAAACTGTGGGGAAAAGTAACTATATGAACCAGATAAGATCAGAAGGATAGGAGATAAAAATAAGCATGGAGAGAGATTTGACGCAGCAAGGAGTATAACCATTCGGGGGCATTAAACAAACAACCACTAGGACAAGCAATGAAACTCATTGCAAATACCAATAACATACTTGTATTTTCATTTTACCCAGATGACAAACATTATGATTAACAAACAGAAGAGGGTGTGTATTTATTCATGACTTTCAATAAACAAATACAAGAGCAAAATATTCCAACCTGAGTTCCTTGCTTTCGTGATGGTGAAAATGTTGATCCAGCCCTCTCACAGTTTTCCCCAATCCGCTCCCCATTCGAACCCCCCCCAAATTTCAGTTGTAGATCCATAAAATAAAAGAAAGAAAAAAAACCAGATAAAGGAATTTTTGATTTCTTTTTAAACAAAATCAAGCAATATCATCACAATAACACAAGTTTCCTTAAAAAATTCCAGTTCCTAGCCATGCATGTCCCTGCTTTTATCTCTTACTATTTTTTTTCCCGCTTTTACAATCAGCTTGAAATAATATCTCTCTTATTTATTTAATTTTCACAATGCTTTCCATTTTGCGCTTGACTTTTATCCAATCAAAATCTTATCTTTTATTTATTTTTATTAATTAAAATCACATTATCTATAACATAATTATCTTTTAGGATAATAGCGTATCCATTATTTTCTTTGATTTAAAATAATAATTTTTAGAAACAATTTGGTCAATTTATTTTATAACAACACTTTTACTTTTAATGAAATAGATTAATTTAATCACTTGTTATAAATCATCTAATTTAACTTACTTTAACTATTATTCTAATTTCTAATTTTATTTTAAATAACCTTGCAACAACTTTTGATTTAATTAATTATCTAAACTAGACTATAGACATATTATGCTTTCCTCACAATCAAAGAACACAATAAACAATGTCACAACGAAGAAATACTCACACAAAGACCAGGATGATTGATACTAAGGGGCACTACACAAGGTTCCATGCTTTCTTTATTGTGCAAATATTATTTTGAAATTTTTT
Source organism: Sequoia sempervirens (assembly GCA_007258455.2). Lineage (NCBI taxonomy): Eukaryota > Viridiplantae > Streptophyta > Pinopsida > Cupressales > Cupressaceae > Sequoia > Sequoia sempervirens. Next base: position 6,464 of record VDFB02188628.1, read on the forward strand.
GTTTTGAAATTGTTCAAACTATTTATGGAATTCAAATTCTGATTTAAAACCCATGATAAAATCTCCATTCAAACTTGAACAAAAGAATTTCAAAATATTGTGGAAAAAAAAAAAAAAAAGATTCAAATCTCATTATCAAACTTTCAACAGAAAATTTGAAACAAGCATGGAGAATTCAAATGGAAAACTTGTTTGTGAAATTTTGTTGCTTTGGAAAAATCTCCATTTAAATTTGCAAGGATTGATAAATCTTTATATGGCAGGGATAAAATCATGTAAATTCAATTTCAATACATTCTGGTTCAAGATTGAGCATTTGCCCAATCTGGGTATGGAGAAATTATGGTTATTTGATTCCTCCCTATGTTAATTTTGGTTATATATTTATATATGTGTATATATATATACCCTATTGTACAGATATATATATATATATATATATACATATATAAATATGTATGTATTTACATTGAAATTCGTATTTCTTTTGAGTTTCTGGGAAAGTAATTTTTTTTATGATTGTATTCTGTGTTTACCAGTCATTACCAGTCATTATTTTTTTCCTTTTTTATGGCGGATTTGTTTACTAGCGCGAGGGTTTAAGGGAGGGGATCCCACCCCTATCGCCACCCCCATGGATTTCGACGACCGCCTATGGAGGCAACACTGTCGCTGCCTACACAGGCCGCCGCCCCCATTCATGGGGGCTGCGTCCCCTGTTAAGGGCAGGGCTCGGCCGAACCCTAATGGTCGTGCTTTATGAAATATAAAATCCATTTTTTATTATTATTATATTTATTATATTTATTAAATATAAAGTATATAATATATTTTATATTTAATATATATAATATGAAATTTGGAAATCAATGTATTATTTTATCAATTAAAATATAATTTATATATATCTTAATATATATGTTGTATATAATAATTTAAAATTATTTATATATAATATATGTATTATAATATATTTATATTATATTTTAATGTATGCTTAAGTGATTATCATTTATATTTAAATATTAATTATATATGTATTTTAAAATATATAAGTATATATATTTGATTACATAGATATTTAATATATATATATATTTAAATGTGAATTATTCTTTTTAAAAAGAGAAAAGGTATTTGTAAGGGATAGATGAAAATTTGTTTATGAAAAATATTGTATATCAAAAGAAAGATTGATTTAATTTATTGTGTGTATTGCATCAACAAAAATCAAACGAATAGCCAAACTCTTATGTGATTGTGCAAGAACATAGTTTATTTAATTTGATTAAGTGTACTAATGTGATGAATGATTGAATTTACGAAATCCTAATGTAGATTACCTTATATTATTTGCAAGCCTCTTTTTCGTCGTTGGGCATCCATTCTTGTTGGAATTTGAGTCAGATTTTGTAAGTCTTTCATATAGAACCGTCTACTATGTTTTGGGGTTGCTATCATGTCTGTAGTGCCCCTCCATTCCCACTATGGATGTGCAGGAAGTTTGGCCTTGAAACTTGGAGACGAAGGTAAAATAATAGGGACATTTAAAGGTATGTGCTAATAATGTTAAACAATTGATGTTGTATATTATGAATTTATGGACATATTGATGTGATGAGAGTGTTTTGATTACTTTTGGGGTTTTCACTTGATTCTAAAATATTATTATTGTGTTGACATGTTATTATGATTTTGATTATGATTATGTTTATTGTCATAAAGATGTACTGACTTGTGCTCAAATTTTGTGGTTGCAATATGGGACATGAGTTTCTGTTAGTGCTTTGGTGAGTGATATATATTGTCATGTTATTATTATTATGCAGAGATTTACTTGGATAGTTAAGTGATGCAATAGTATGTTTGTTAGAATAAGTGGAAAGAGTGGCATCGTACCATTTGGCATATGAAAGACATACAAACATGAGATACGATTGCTAGAGTTTCTTTCCTAGTGCTTCGACTATTATGCACATGTGCTCTAATTTGTATGTTTGAGTGAATAGGTACTAGGCTATGTCTCTACCTGAATTAGTAGGTCTGAGTGTGCCTTTAATCCCAATGGTGGTTGAGGAGATAAAATTTAGGCCCAAGTTATAACCTAACCCTGGCCATGGTTCCTAATTAGGGACAATTGATTCAATGTGTGACCACCCTTTTCAGGTTGTCATGGGACAATATATAACTTTTTTTACCCTATGGTTGGAGTGTTACATCTGTTGAATGTTTCTTATGGGATATGTGATTGATTTTGTTGTCTAGCCTTAGTTTTGGATTTCAACTTGTTGGTGTTAAACCCTGTGGTTCACTGGGTTGTTATGTTTGTGATTAGTGTTACTTATGTTTTGATGTGAATATTTCTCTTTTATGTGGAGTTATTTCATGGTTTATGTTTTACCTTAGTTTGTGGATTATTTGAGTGAAATTAGATATTTGATCAATATGTTAGCTGTTATTATTTAATTGTCATTAATATTATTATGATTATATGTATATTATGTTTTGTGGAAATAAAATTTTAAATATTAATATATTATAATGTTATTTATTAAATATTAATGTTTATTAATAAATATATAAATATTAATATGTAAGCATATGTTATATTTATGTTTTAATTTACTATTTTGGTAGAGTGATTATTTTGAGTTTAATTGGTTATTTAATTTATTTTAATTATTTTATTAGTGAGATGAGGATAGGTACTTTAATTTAATATTTTAGTAATTTATTTTATGAGAGAATTTTATTTCCTTATTTTATTTTGGAAAAAAAGAAAGTCTTTTTAGGAAAAAGAAAGAAAGTTGCTTTAATCTTTTTTTCTTTTTTTTTGGAATTTAATTAATTTTATTTATGAAAAAAAGAGGAAAAAAGAGTTCACTTTTTTTGAGGGATTGAAATTTTAGAGGATTGTGGAAAGAAAGGGTTTTTTTTTTTAGAGTTTTTGGAAATGAGAGATTGTGACATAGTTCTGGAAATCATATTTTTTTTGGATTCTTCATCTTCTGGTATTTTTTGGGTCATGCTTGCAAAGAGGAAGAAGCAATGAGAAAGTTGTTGCAATTTGGGGGTTTTTCAAAGTTAAAGTTTTCAGAGCTCTGCATCAAATTCCTACCATTGTCAAGTGTTGGATTCAAGTTGGATTTTGATATCTTTTGTTTAATTTTATTTTTGATGTGTATGAATAATTTGATTGATTTATCTCTCTTTGATTTTTGAAAATAAATATTATATAGTTTTATTTTTGTGTGTGAATAAAATATTTATTTATTTCAGAATAAAAAATCAATACATGTTTATTGTCTCAGTTTTCTACCAATAAAATGGTCTGATTGCGTCACCCATAATTATGATTTTACAAACTGGGTTGGTGAGATTTTTAATGGGTTTTTTCATCTTGTTGTCGTTTAAATTTTATCCAAAAATATCAAAAATCTAGATCGTATTTTGTGAGATATGGTTGAAACACGGAGCTGCTATCAAGTTGCTCCTCCATGACTGCAAAAACTCTCTTGTTTCTTCTTGTAATTGTAACCAGTCAATGGAAGACTAAGATTTTAGATTTATAAAGAATTTAAAAGTGGTTAAATTAATTAAAATTTTAATATTTTATATTTTGGAAAATATCTGGTTGTTGGGTTTCTTATTTTATCATTTGGTTGTAATCGGGTATATTGAAATGAGGGTTTAATGAGAGTCGTCTGTTGTTTTGCATTTTATGAATTTATGATTCATTTTTAGTCAATTTCGTTCACGTTGTTGAGTAGTCGACAGCTAAATCTGAAATGGGTATTTTACAAATTTTGATTTCGAGTTGATATGACTATTTTATGGTTGACAGATTTGATTGTTGTCAAGTGGAAATTAGTTCAATTCTAAAAGTTGTATTAGAGGGTATAACTTTATTCTTTGATTTTTATTGTATTGTACCATTTTTTGTTTGAATGTGTTTACTATTTTCATGTTGGAAATACCTTCATGTTTGTGAGATCTTGTGTTGAAGCGTCTATATGTGTAAAGATCAATTGTACCAAGGTTGTGCATTGTTGGTCTTAGTTATGAACTGTTAAGTTAAAATTGGTTATCATGTTATAAGATTGTGAAAATGATGTAATATGCTTCATTGTGGTGTCATGGTATAATGATAAGCTTTTGAGTTTCTATCTGTTGTGTTATGTGATTAAGTTTTTGAAAGTACCTGGAAGCCTTTGTGGAAGTCCTTGTAATTTTTGGTTGATTCTTATTTTGGTAGTCTCCATTGGATGGTTAGTGTCAACCACTTGTTTCTTTGTTTGCTTGTATGTGGGGCCTAGTGTTATCTCCTAGCACGGAGGGAGTGGGCTTTAGGGTTCTACGTGATAGGGTGGTATTTATGAACTATCCATTGGGGTTTAGGTGGTGCAATTCATGCATAACATGGAGAGTTTTTCCTTTCACTTCATTCTATAGTTAAATTTATGTGTAAGTGATATTTCCATGAAAATTGTATTCAATATGTATTATATATATTCCTTTTAAATGAATATATCTTGTATGTTGTAGCATTCTTGTAATAAAAATGTAAATAAATTGCAGTAGTCTTAAATATATTTTTATTGTTGTTTATTATATAATGAAAATGTTGGCATAAGAATGTTGTATTTATGATACATATAAATTTAATTTAGTAGTAGATGCAATATGTCTTTATGTACCTCTTTCATGGTGTTGATTTAGGATAGGTTCATATGAGCATAGTGTTAAATGATATGTATTTTGTTGTATGAGATTTAATTTACATTCAAACTATTGACTGTATGTGCTTTAGTGTATCAAATGTATTTCTATAGGCTTAGTTAGTGTAGGTGTATTATAGTAGCGACGTTAAGGGACCATGGTGGATAGGTGTGTAAATGGGTTATGATTAATGTTACTTTTAGGTCATAATGTGATTATGATATGATGTTAATGTAATGATGTCATTCATATTAATTTGTTGAGTTGTATTAGTTAATGTCACTTTAGTTTCAAAAACAAATTTATTGGCATGATGTATGTCTTTTGTGTTTTTCTACCGGGTCCCTTAGCAGGGCGTTACAATGTCGGTCGACCTTGTTTGCCTTGGGTAGTGCATAATTGTGTCTAGTGTTGTACCTGGTTATCATGAACGGGCTATGTTGACTTCATGTCGTGATTAGGGATTCATTATCCCTAGGTTGCACTTGAGTACCCTTTGGTTGTGGTATAGTTCCACGTGTTGTCTTAGAGAAGTGGCTTATATTGAGGGCCGGCACACAAAGTGGTGCTAGGAGATCTCAATGTACGTTAGTTAATTTAGTGAAAACTTAAACCAATTGATTAGTGTAGGTGGTACCAACATTTAAAAATATTAATTTTTCCTCGCTCATGGACGCAAGTGCTTGTATAGACTTGGGATGAGACGAGAAGGCCTGGAATGGTAAGATCGTTATCTTGTTCCTTTGAAAGATAACTGATTCCGCATTGGTTTGCATGTGGGGCCGGGAGTCATTAGAGGTTACCAGGATATCCCGAGATGGGGGCCGGGACCTAGGAAGACTTGCCAGGATATCCCATACGACATTGTGATGACACTTCTCCTAAGTCAACAATATGTTTGTATTCGTGATGTGATCATTTACTTAAAATCTGGAAGCATTGTAACCTTTGTGTCATGTGATGTCATGTTCGTATCTTTTTCAGTTGAGTCATATTGCCTATGTTTAGAGGTTGTTGGTCTTGACCTGAAATCCTTGTTACTATCTCCTAGCACGGGGGGTGAGCCTTCAGGTATCACTTGGTTGGGTGGAACGTGCACCTTACTCCGTTATTTTTTTGGCTCTTGCTAGTGTGGACGAGGCTTTCATAGTGGAGAGCTTGTGGAATCTAGTTGCTACCTTGGTTCTTTTATGTTAGTCATTCTTGTATTATTTTTACCCCTCATTGTTATCGAGGTGGAAATTGTAATTAAGCGATCATGTTATTGATTTACCTCATTCTGGGAATGAGTGATGTAATTGTAATTGTAAAACTTATGTTATTGGTAACCATGAAGGATCTCATGGTCTTAAATGAAAATCTCATGTATGGAATGTATGTGCTTTAATTATTTAAGTGAATGTTGTTATGTTTCATTTCATGCATGTTGTTTTAATTTGTGATTTAAATAATCTTTGTCTCGTAACCTTAGGGGATTGTTGGCTTTGTGTTGTAATCTTACATGTATTTGTAATTAAACAAAAAATAATAAAAATGTGCATTTTTTTAGTAGTTTGCAACTTCCCCTAGGGTTGCGTGGTGGGGCATTACACATGGTATCAGAGCCTAGGTTTAAACATTGGGTACTCTGAGATTATGATGAGCCCATTAAGCTTTTAGTTGTGTGGGTTTTAATTGTGTGTTGTGCTTAATACCTTACTATGTCTGTGTAGGATTATGCCTCCCAGACGTGGAAGAGGTGGGGGTCATAGACGTGGCCGTTGAGGCGGTCGCATTGGGGAATAGCAAGACCCACCGCCACATGTTCCACTTGTTTCTGACCATGAGGAGCAACAGGCTTCTTAGAATATTCAAAGAGATGGCAATCAGAATCTGGATCCACCCAGGATTGAGGATGCTCAGTTGCGTCAGTTGTTAGAGGAGACCCTTGCCCACCTTGGGCCTAGGCAGGAGGTAGAGCCAGTGGTGGTTAGAGAGAGAGAGGTACCAATTCAGTCTGATTCAGAGGTAGTAGCCCATATGAGGGACTTGCTTAGAGCACGACCACCCATTTTCGATGGATCAGACAGTGGTTTGGAGGCAGAGACATGACTCATTGACTTGACTAGGTGTTTTGCTATGCACCCATATGGTAGCAACACTCGAGCTAGGTGCGCTGTCATGCACTTGAGGGGATTTGCCTCCACTTGGTGGAGATTAGAGGAGCAGAAGCTCCATCTAGACATTGGTACAGTTTCTTGGGAGTTGTTCCTAGAGAGGTTTCGGGCTAGATTTCTTTCCGAGCATTGGAGGTAGCGTTGAGGGGATGAGTTCCACACCCTTCGACAGATGACCATGTCAGTAGAGTTGTATGAGTGTCGTTTCTACGAGCTCAAACAGTATGCGGGCATAAGAGATGGCGAGGGTATGTTGGTACAACATTTTCTCAGGGGCTTAAACGCTCGTATCAGTGGTGGAGTGCGGGTTTTCAAACCCAGGACCATGGAGGTGGCGGTCGACAAGGCCAGGCTCATTGAGGAGAACCTGGCGATGGCCTTAGGTGGTCATGTAGGAGTGCAGGTGGGCAGTGGTTCAGCAGCTAGGACTAGTGCTCAAGGAGGTCAACCTGAGGAAGGTGCACCTTCTAGAGCTCAGCAGGGTCCATCTCAGAGTGGTCAGTAGCAGCAGCAAGGTTCCCAGGGGAAACATAAGGGTTTCCAGTAGAAGCAGGGGGACAGGAGTTGGAGGCGCATGAGACACTTCAACTCTGAGCAGCTAGCGTAGAGTTCTCATTCATCTTTCAGGGGTAGTGCGCAGCAGTCTAGTGCACCACCTGCAGGCAGGGGCTTCGGTAGAGGCACTGGATGTTTTGCATGTGGCCAACAGGGTCACATAGCGAGGATGTGTCCCAATAAGGGCGCATCGGGTTATTCTCAGGGACCAGCGGCGTCAGAGCCGACTGTAGGAGATGTAGGCCATGGGCATCGAGTATTCGCAGTGGTTGACAACCGCCAGGTAGAGCACCAAGGTACAGTTGTTGAGGCTTATGGTATGTTGAGGGGTAACCCAGTTTCTATTCTATTTGATTCTGGAGCATCTGATTCCTTTGTTTCTTTATCTGTCGTGATGCGATGTAGACTGGATGCCGTAAAGCAGGTCGATAGGTGGCAGGTAGAGTTAGCTTCAGGTGCAAAAGTTGCATCCCTTTCCCTTGTGCTAGAGTGTAGGTTAGAGGTTGGACCTCTCCAGACTACCTTGGACCTACGTGTTATTCCATTGGGTTCTTATGACGTCGTCATAGGAATGGATTGGCTAGAGGCTCATAGTGCAGTCATTGATTGTCGACGTAAGTTGATTAGATGCATTGGGGCATCTGGTAGAGAGGTAGAGGTAGTGGGGGTCTAGAGGCCGATTTCCTTGAGGATCATCTCAGCTATGCAGTTGAGAAGGTGTGTGCGGCAGGGTTGCCAATTGTTCGCTGTTACAGTGGATGATTTGGATCTAGGAGGTGGAGGAGAGAAGGTCTCTCTTGATAGTCACCCCATCCTTCAAGAGTTTTCTGATGTCTTTCTAGATGAGATTCTAGGGATGCCTCCTCAGAGGGACATTGACTTCAAGATAGACTTGGTACCTGGATCAGAGCCCATTTCTTGAGCTCCCTATCGTATGACTACCCAGGAGCTGAAAGAGCTTAGGTTGCAGCTTGAGGAATTGCTAGAGAAGGGTTTTATTCGCCCTAGTGTTTCTCCATGGGGAGCACCTATCATCTTCGTGAAGAAGGACGGTTCACTTCGGTTATGCATTGATTACCGACAGTTGAACAAAGTGACCATCAGAAATCGGTATCCTCTTCCTAGGATTGACGATCTATTCGATCAGATCAAGGGTGCTACCATCTTTTCGAAGATTGATCTCAAGTCAGGATATCATCAGCTTCGAATCTTCGAGTCAGATATTCATAAGACCGTGTTCCGAACGCGGTATGGTCACTATGAGTTCACAGTTGTACCATTTGGTTTGACGAATGCACCCTCTAGTGTTCATGAGTCTTATGAATGGGGTATTTCGTACATACCTAGACAGGTTTGTCCTTGTGTTCCTAGATGATATTTTGGTATACTCTAGGACAATGGAGGAACATGAGGAGCATTTACGACAGGTATTACAGTGCTTGCGAGATAATCAGCTATATGCTAACTTGTCGAAGTGTGAATTCTTCAGGACTGAGGTCCAATACCTTGGTCATGTGATCTCAGGGGAGGGTATTTCAGTGGATCCTGCAAAGATCCAAGCGATCTCAAATTGGCCTGCGCCCACGAATGTGGCAGAGATACGTAGCTTCATGGGGCTAGCGGGTTATTACAGGCGATTTGTGCAGGACTTTTCGAGGCTAGGGCATCCTATCACCTCCCTTCAGAGGAAAGGAAAGAGGTTTGAGTGGTCTGAGAAGTGTGAGGCAGCCTTTCAGTGTCTTAAGGGGAAGTTGACTAGTGCACCTATACTTGCGATACCGGATCCTATTGGGGACTTTGTAGTTTGTACAGATGCGTCCTTGGAGGGATTAGGTGCAGTATTGATGCAGGAGGGTCGTGTCATTGCATATGAGTCACGGAAGCTCAAGGATCATGAGCTAAACTATCCTACCCACGATCTTGAGTTGGCGGCAGTGGTTCATGCATTGACGAGATGGAGGCACTTTCTTCTTGGGCATAGGTTTGAGCTGCATAGTGATCATAGGAGCCTTCAGTATATCTTCACGCAGCCCAACCTTAATGCTAGGCAAAGGCGATGGATGGAGTTTCTCTGTGAATATGACTTCGAGGTGAAGTATATCCAAGGGAAGGAGAATGTGGTTGCAGATGCCCTCAGTAGGCGAAGGCATGAGATATCTGAGTTGACTCTTATTGTTGATTTGCGGAGTCAGATTCTTTCTGCCCTCCCAGCCGACAGTTGGTATCAGGATGTTAGATCGGTGATAGAGGCAGGAAGACCCCTTGAGGGTAGATATTCAGGATACTCTCTAGATGCTGATGAGATATTGAGACACATGGGACGCATATACGTTCCCCCATCATGTGAGCTTCGCGCTTTGGTCATGACTGAAGCACATCGTGCACCTTATTCAGCCCATCCAGGGGTGAAGAAGATGTATGCAGATTTGCGTCAGTTATATTTTTGGCCAGGGATGAAGCGAGATATTATGGATTTTGTGTCGAGATGTCTTGAGTGTCAGCGGGTGAAGGCCGAACACCAGCATCCAGCAGGGCTTTTGCAGTCACATTTAGTACCAGAGTGGAAATGGGATATAATCTCATTGATTTCATTGTTGGTTTACCCAACTCTTCGAGACGACATGATGCAATTATGGTGACAGTGGATAGGTTGACGAAGGTAGCACACTTCTCACCTATGTGCTCTTCCTATACTACATCATCTGTAGCTAGAGTGTTCATGGAGGATATAGTGAGGTTACATGGTATTCACCGATTATCTCCGTGTTGAAAAGATTGTAGTAATTTCTTTTGAGTTTCTGGGAAAGCAATTTTTTTTATGACTGTATTATGTGTTTACCAGTTATTACCAGTCATTATTTTTTTCGTTTTTTATGGCGGATTTGTTTGCTGGCGCAAGGGTTTAAGGGAGGGGATCCCACCCCTATCGCCACCCCCATGGATGGTGATGGCCGCCTGTGGAGGCAGTGCCATCGCTGCCTACACAGGCCGCCGCCCCCATTCATGGGGGCTGCGTCCCCTGTTAAGGGCAGGGCGCGGCCGAACCCTAATGGTCGTGCTTTATGAAATATAAAATCCATTTTTTTTTATTATTATATTTATTAAATATAAAGTATATAATATATTTTATATTTAATATATATAATATGAAATTTGGAAATCAATGTATTATTTTATCAATTAAAATATAATATATATATATATATTTTAATATATATGTTGTATATAATAATTGAAAATTATTTATATATAATATATGAATTATAATATATTTATATTATATTTTAATGTATGCTTAAGTGATTATCATTTATATTTAAATATTAATTATATATGTATTTTAAAATATATATGTATATATATTTGATTACATAGATATTTAAAATATATATATATATATATATATATATATATATATTTAAATGTGAATTATTCTTTTTAAAAAGAGAAAAGGTATTTGTAAGGGATAGATGAAAATTTGTTTATGGAAAATCATTGTATATCAAAAGAAAGATTGATTTAATTTATTGTGTGTATTGCATCAACAAGAATCAAACGAATAGCCAAACTCTTATGTGATTGTGCAAGAACATAGTTTATTTAATTTGATTAAGTGTACTAATGCGATGAATGATTGGATTTACGAAATCCTAATGTAGATTACCTTATATTGTTTGCAAGCCTTTTTTTGTCATTGGGCGTCCATTCTTGTTGGAATTTGAGTCAGTTTTGTAAGTCTTCCATATAGAACCGTCTACTATGTTTTGGGGTTGCTGTCATGTCGGTCGACCTTGTTTGCCTTGGGTAGTGCGTAATTGTGTCTAGTGTTGTACCCGATTATCATGAACGGGCTATGTTGACTTCATGTCGTGATTAGGGATTCATTTTCCCTAGGTTGCACTTGAGTACCCTTTGGTTGTGGTATAGTTCCACATGTTGTCTTAGAGAAGTGGCTTACATTGAGGGCCGACACACAAAGTGGTGCCAGGAGATCTCAATGTAAGTTAGTTGATTCAGTGAAAACTTAAACCAATTGATTAGTGTAGGTGGTACCAACATTTAAAAAGATTAATTTTGCCTCGCTCATGGATGGAAGTGCTTGTATAGACTTGGGATGAGATGAGAAGGCCTGGAATGGCAAGATCATTATCTTGTCCCTTCGAAAGATAACTGATTCCGCATTGGTTTGCATGTGGGGCCGGGAGTCGTTAGAGGTTACCAGGATATCCCAAGATGGGGGTCGGGACCTAGGAAGACTTGCCAGGATATCCCATGCGACATTGTGATGACACTTCTCCTAAGTCAACAATATGTTTATATTCGTGATGTGATCATTTACTTAAAATCTGGAAGCATTGTAACCTTTGTGTCATGTGATGTCATGTCCGTATCTTTTTCAATTGAGTTATGTTGCCTATATTTAGAGGTTGTTGGTCTTGACCTGAAATCCTTGTTACTATCTCCTAGCATGGGGGGTGAGCCTTCGGGTATCACTTGGTTGGGTGGAATGTGCACCTTACTCTGTTGTTTTTTTGGCTCTTGCTCGTGTGGACAAGGCTTTCATATTGGAGAGCTCGTGGAATCCAGTTGCTACCTTGGTTCTTTTATGTTAGTCATTCTTGTATTATTTTTACCCCTCATTGTTATCGAGGTGGAAATTGTAATTAAGCTATCATGTTATTGATTTACCTCATTATGGGAATGAGTGATGTGATTGTAATTGTAAAACTTATGTTATTGGTAACCATGAAGGATCTCATGGTCTTAAATGAAAATCTCATGTATGGAATGTATGTGCTTTAATTATTTAAGTGAATGTTGTTATGTTTCATTTCATGCATGTTGTTTTAATTTGTGATTTAAATAATCTTTGTCTCGTAACCTTAGGGGATTATTGGCTTTGTGTTGTAATCTTACATGTATTTGTAATTAAAAAAAATAAAATAAAATTGTGCATTTGTTTAGTAGTTTGCAACTTCCCCTAGGGTTGCGTGGCAAGGCATTACAAAGATTGGATGCAAAGAGGTCCAATTTCTATTGCATGTTTGGCATAGTGGAATATGCCATAAAGAATGGTGTTATTGATGAAGAATTTAAATTAGGGAAAGAAAAATGGGCTGCAACTCACAAAATTGAAGAGATAAGAAAGAAATCCCATCCTAGATATAAAGGAGCCTATTTTGAAATTACTGACCCAATGATGAGGCTCCAAACTATGTTGAATAATGATGAAGCTATCATTAATATTATTCCTACACTAATTGAAAAATCTATTAGAATTGAAGAGAATCCTATAAAGAAATAAGTTGAATAGCTTATACATAAACCAATATTGTCAGTATATGAAGGGCTCCCCCCTACGACACATATAGAAATACCAAGTGGTGTGTAACCCTTGGTACATTATTCTATTGATTATATTGAATAAGAGGATATAAGAGAGAGATCCAAATATTGAGGAAGTTGATCAAATCCTTCCTTTTCCTCTAACAAATCAAATTGAGGGTCCCCCTCCAAATAGACTAACAATTGATTTTAGAGTCGGGTATAACACAGTGCATGATATTAAAAAAAAATTCCTATATCAAATTTATGATAGGTGATGATTTTTCCAGATCTAAGGAATTTGAGGACTTTTTGATGAAGAATAATTCAAAAGAATTTTTTGAAAAATTAAATAAAAATAAAAGAGAGGCATCATAGGAAGAGATGAAAATGGTAACCAAGAAATTCATGGAGGAAGTGGACTTCAAGCTTAAAAGTATATCTCTCTATTAAGGGAAAAAAATTGTCAAGGAAAGTTGATGCTTGTTATTACTAAACTAGAAAATTGCCTCAACGATAGCATTGGATACAATAAGGAGGAAAAAAATTGATTTGAAAGTGTTGAATAGAGAATAACAAGAAAATGATTTTTATTTTGGATAAGGTTTTAGCACAAAATATGAGACATTGGCTATCTAGAAAAATTTATAGGATTCCAATAAGCCCCAAGTAGATTTGTGTGAATTATCAAGCAATTTTATTGTGAGAAGACTTGCTAATAAAAGTGCCCCCCAAGAAGTATCATTAGTTGTTAGTATTTCTATGGTTAGGGAGGCAATAACAAAAAAATTAGAATGTGTTTACAATAAATTTCAAGAGCATATGAAATTGTTGAAGGAATACAACAATATCAAATAATAGTTTCCTCCACCTCCAACCATTGCTTCAGATCCATCTACACCTCAACCTAGCTCAGTTGAAACATCTCCCAAAATAGAAAATTGTTATCATCAAGGATAAATGAGTTAAATGAGTAGCTCAACCACATCAAGGAAGCATAAAAGAGTGTCAGAGATGAAGGACAAAACTAGTTAGTGATTTGGTTGATGACTTACTAGGTCATAGGATATCTTACATAATTCATAGGCTAGAAGATACTTGGGGAGGATATAAAAAATTGAAAAATGCTTATATCAAGCATATGCAACAACAAGTAAGTTTGAAATTAATATTTGGTACTTGGATTCCCATATTTTTAGCACTGAATGAAATTTTCAGATTTACCAAATATGATGCTAATGCTCCTATGGGATTTGGTTGAAACCAATGAAATGGTCGGGTTAGTAAGAGAAATTTCAACTTATCAATCTTGATTAGAATTAAAATTGAAGAATAAGTTGAAATTGTTTGAAATATTGGAGCAAAGGGTTGCTTGAAATATTGGACAACAATGGGATAGTCAGTAATTTGAAAAATTTGGAAAGGTGAATTTAGTAATTTTGTATTTTCACTCTACTATTTTTTTTCCAATGGAAAGGCATATTTTTCCTCGTTGAATAATTCAATTGATGAATAAATAAAAATAGAATCAAGTTTGGATGTGTTCAACGAGGAAACTAGGGCAATTATGGATGCAAAATATAATTCCCATAATAATAAATTGTAAAAGGTACTAGAATACAATGACCATTAGATGAAATTTATAATTCTTGGCTTGAACAATATAATGAATAAGTAAGTTGTTTTTTCAATCAGTCCTCTAGTTTTAGTATCCTAGTTAGATAAATGACAAAGCGAACTACAATTTGTCTTAAAACAATTTTTTGGGTTGTTCCTGTAATGAAATAACTTGCACAATAGAAGAAGATGATATGAAATATGCTACAAATACTTGATAATAATATGCCACTTCAAGAGGGAAACCTCCTAATCCACTTTGAGGGGGATACCTCCAATAGTCTTCAATAAGAGCACAATACTCAACATGATGATAAAATAAGACTCACAACCTCCTATATATACCTATTTATGCCTAGGATATCACCCAGGCTGAATTAGATAACCCTATATAAGCCCTAGGCTGACCTAAATATATAAATAACAATATAATAATAATAATATGAATTAATTAAGAGTTAAGGTAGCCACAATTTGACTACTCATAACCCGATACACACTATAGGAATAAGGGAATAATAGTTCCTAACATTCAGTTTCAATTTTTTGGATTTAACGGAATCTTCAATTTTCAACCTCAAGCTTCAGATGGCTTCAAAATCTTCTCAAGTTAGTTGTGAAAAGGGAATATTTTTATAATGGGATTTGTTCCTATTCTATCCTAAGAAAAATGTAAAAGGTGTCAAATGCAAAATGAGACACACGAGAATGTGCAACAAGATGGGGGACCAAAAAAGTGGCCACTCCACTTTTTGGTCCCATAAAAGAGAAAATGTGAGCACATTATAATGAAACATGCTCACATTATGGGTTGGTAGTAACCGAACCTAGGAATGATCATTACCAAGCCATAACATGATCACGTTATAACACACTTGCGTTATTGTCTACTTTAAAAAAAAATCTTGTTCTTTCTCTTTTTCTTTATCTTTCTCTTTAGTTGACACTATATACATGAAATAAACATTTAAGTGATATTTATATATGTACATTTAATTTCTTATACTTTAAGTTATATTTATGTATATAATTTCAAGATTTTGAGAGTGGTTTCAAAACTCTAAGAGTTATAATGTAGGTTCTAGGTTTTAAAAGATCTTATAATTTATCTTTCTCTAAGAGTTATAATGTAGGTTCTTTTTAAATGGTATTATGGGCAATAAATAATGTTATTGTGTGACAATATTCTTGTATTTCATTTTGACATTTGTTTCATTATTTTGCCATGAAGGTGTTAAACACTCATGAAGTGTGAGATATAAATTGAAATTTTAAATGAAATTATATGTAAAATATTAGGATATTCAATTAGGGAATTTGTGTGATATACGATTGTTGCTTATGGTTCATTGGTAATGTGCAGGAAAGTGAGGATGTCAATATCAGGAAGGAAAACCCTCGAAAAAAAAAAGGCAAATCAAAAGACACCTTGTGGTTATGAATTCGACCCCTTTTGCGGCTTATAAAGAAACAAAGTTAATGTGTTGGTAGATTAAGGTGGGGGGTTTGATATTAAAAGGATAACTTACTTTTGGTTTTTGAGGGCATTTAAAGGTGGGTCATATGGGTTTAAGTGGGGTTAGGGTTTAGGAACCCCTATCTAAAATTGAAAATTCGGAGGAATCCTTGAATATGGCTTTAAAGAGGGTTGTTGGTCAATTTCCTTGGTTGAGATGCAAAAATAAACCCCTAGGTTCTATACCATAGTGGTAGGGGTCAAGTAGGCATACAATAGTGCCCCAAGGACATGATTTGACCCTTCAAAAGTCCTCATTATGAAGAGGGACGAATTTTGAGGAGATAATGGGGTGAAAATATTGAAAGGTTGTCCAAGTGCATGTTCCCCTCATTAAGGAGGATAAGACCTCTCTTGATGGAGGGAGGTACACCCCACACCTTCCCATCCAAGGGTTTCAATTTGAAACTCCTATATATTTTGGGGAGGATGAATGAGTAGGTTGTTACCCACTTCTCCTTTTGGAGAACCCTTGTGAATATGGAGAGGAGGATGAAAGAGAATGAAAGATGGAGAGAATGAATGAGCTCTCACATATGATGGAGTTCAAGGAGCATGGTTGAAGAGATAAGTCATTTTCTTTTTGGTTATCAAGTTAGCATATTTAGAGGATTTGTTGTGCTAATTTATTATTGTTAAAAATATGAGTCCAAATTTGTGAGTATGGGGATGGAGAGTAAGTTGCGTGAAATGGGTAGATAGAAAATCATGGATAAGTTACTTTGTTTAGCTTCTATACCAATACCATTTGGTAGTTATCTTCTTGCTCAGGGGAATGGCTAGAGCCCTATGAGGCTTCATGATGCCATTTATGGTAGGGTGGAGAGCAAGCTTTATTCATTGGAAAGTCATGTATTGTATTCCTTAACATTGCTTGTAATATTGATGGATAGCATTTTATTGTTAAATGGAAGAATGAAAAGAATAGTTCTTATTTATCTATGGGAGAGTATCTAGTTAAGCATCTTACTAATATGTCCTTGAAGTTGACTAGCTAGAGTTTCACTTCTTTGACATACCTCAAATAAAGACTTCTATTCTTATTCTTGAAAATGATCATTGGAAGTTTTGTTCTATTGGAAATATTTCTTCCTATCAAAATTAGTTTTTGTGATATAAGAGGAAGGATAGATATTGCAAACTTCTTGTGGCTGCCCATTTCTTGTTTTTGGAGTAAAGTGAATAGGAGGAATGTAATTAGTAATTTTCTCAATTGGAGGGATAAAAAGAGGCAAGAATTATAATAGAGGAAGCTTGAAATATATGCAAGGGGATCCATTGTGCAAATTCTAATACATATGTATATTATCAAACATATTTATTATATATTTTGTTACATTGTATGAATACTAAATTTGATTTAACATATACGTTCATGTATTAAACAAACCTGTGCAGTGTTTTCACAAAAGAGCTTTATAATATAAAACATATCTATTTTTTTTATATATATGTAAGATTCATTTCCATACATTATGTGAAATCTCAAGGCAAGATATAATATGAATCTGAATTTATTTTAATAAACTAAACTATTTACAAATCGAGTTACTTCTGTTAAAATGAAAGTACAAAAAAAATAAAATGTAAAGAGTGGGGGAGAGGCTTCCTCTTGGGCAACGGCCTTGTGGGATGCAAACCACAGAAGGGGGCAACAGCTGCCACAAAGACCTCACCTCAAAAGGAGCACATGAACTAGGGGAGGGTCACAGCCTCAGAGGATGAAGACTCCCCAGCCACCCCAGTATCCTCCCGTCTATACTCAAATCTGGGGTTCGAAGAAGTCTGGACATCCATAAAGAATATTTGAAAAATGGGATCTGCACAGATAAATAAATAAATAATTAAATTGTAATTGCCAGTACCACTTCTGATCACCCAGCCTTTGCAAATATTTTCAGCAAAGTGCTAGAGAAAATTAGGATTTGTACCCAGTTCTATTTAAATGATACATGCCCCTGTAGCTCACAAGAAACATAAAGGAATCAATAGACAGATAAGTCCACAAAGGAATACAACAAAATAAGATATGCGCCATCTCTGTTTAAGTTGAAAAAATATATACATAAATAAATAGAGGAAAGAACACCTCCTGCAGCAGTTAACCCAGTTGCATTTGATAGGCTAAAAATGTCTCTCTGCTTTTTTTGATTTAAACCTCCGCAGTATCACATACAAACAAGACTTCATAATCCTGTAAGTAGGCTTGGGCATTGTGGTAGTAGGTTTCCAAATTGAATAGCAGCCATTAGAGATCGTTGTATACCTAACCTTGTCTATGCACTACATGGCGCTTGTAAGCTTTGTGATCCAAAAATAATTTTTCATTGTTGAGATGTCTACTATAGCAGCAACCCTAAGAGTAAAATTTTGTTTAGCAGATACGTCCCTGCCTTGCCTTCTATGGACGTGCAAAGATCTTTATCACTCTGGAAAAATCACTCAAATGAATTTAAACAATATCCTTTAAGAATGTAACTGCACATTACTGACATTTAGATGCCTGGATAGGACCATGAGCAGGTTAAAGAACTTGTGATCACCACATGTAAAATTAGTAGCTGGACATTATTCGAGTTATGGTGCTTATTGTCAAGAAAAATACGCACATGGAAATGAATTAAACAAAGTTTAGATGGCTTGAAAAAAAAAAAACTGCCTTCAGTTCCAGTCGCGCAGCTTAAGATTTCGCATAAAGTGAGTTGTGCTATCAACAATGTTGACGGAAAATGATAGGTAGAGCTGAGGAGAAAATAATATGAAACCCCACCAATGCAGATTTTATTCTTCGTAAGAAAATTAAAAAACAAAAAAAGAGAGAAGGTGAGCCAAAACCATTCGCCTCACAGATGTTGCTTCAATCAATTCACTATAAGTTACGAAGGTACTATCCTGCAAGCTCAGACTTGGGTTTATAGGATAGTCAAGGTCCACATTTAATGTGCAAGAAGGCGTGATCCAGGCGCTATGGCAAGCTAATAGAGAAAAGAAAATCATGTGGCTGGGCATTAATGTCATCTAATTATACTGTCAGGCTAGGATCAAATTTTTTCAACAATGAACCTAAAATTGTCACTATCATTCAGAAGTAGTTGTGTCAGAAGACGTCGAGTGTAGTGTTTTGTTTTTTGGGGAAAAAGAAAAAATCCTTAGCAGCCACGGTGAGAATTTAGGCTTGAGTTGTGAGTTAAGAATTTATTCTAACTACTTCCATCACTCATATTTATTCACTTCGACGTATCATCTGCAAATAGTTCCTATGCCACACCTTCTTCAATGCTTCGATGGACACCTATAAGTATGATACGTGTAGAGGAAATGGGGGCACATAAAGTTTACTTATATAAAATCCTGTCCAATCTGGATTGTCATATCAATCAAATCTTCCACTGTCGATGGGGAAAGGATCAATGTGCTATTATTTATTTTCTTCTCATTCATCACGCCACTTATAAATGTTCTATTCAGGCTTCCCCTAAATGTGATAATACCTTTGAATACACCCTAGATTTGACAAGAAACTCTAAATAATATGAATACATTTAAATCTCATCTTCTAAAAAAATATTTTCCAAAGCATCGATGCTTGCTACAATGAAAATAAAATTCTCTCACCAGGGCTTTCCTTTAGTTTAAAATAAATAAATAAAGCATCTTTACGTTTTATAAAATAAACTCAGACACAACATTGCATCGGTCTATCAACAAATAAAATCGAAAAAAATAAAGTTTCCTGTGATATAGCCCTAGCTGCCAAGAAGAAATATGGTTAAAATGAAAAGAAAGAATGGAATAAAAATGAGGATGGACAGTGGCAATTAGGGTTAAGAGTTAGTCAAGTGCCCTATTTTAGATAAAATTAAACTTAAGTAGTTCAACCTTCAATGCCATGAAAATGGGTTTTGAGTTTTATGCGGCATGAGATGGAACTAAAACTAGTATTTAACTGGCAAGATTAACAATGTGACTTTGTAAATGAAATTGTATTATACAATGGATGTTATCACTTATCATTATAAATGGATTTAGATGAATGGTATTATTATATTATATGAAAATTATAATACATTATATTGATATTCATAATATAACAATTTGAGGAATGATGTTAATATTTTAGTTATTAATATTCTTATTTAAAGGATTTGGAAGTACTAATGGTATCATATGGTTTGAAAAAAAAAAAAAAGTTAAATAGATTTTATAATTATATTCAAAAAATTAATGAGGGGAAGTATAATCATTTGATATATTAATCTTAATGATAAAATTAATATAAATAGAAATATTAAATAGATAAAATAATCAATGTGAAAGTAACACTAATGTAAGGTTCCATTTAAAACCAGTTGATAAATATAATTATATTGGTTGCATTAATAATAGCAAAAGAAAAAGATAATTATAAAAATTGAAATTACGGTGAAATGAAATATTAACATTGATGGCCTCGATAATAATATTGGGGCTTGAGTAAATGATAGTCATTATACTATTGCGAGATAGTGCTTTTAGCATTCTTTTTGGTTGTAGTATGATTTATTAAGATTTATTTCATGAGTGCAGTAGATAATACTTTTAATGGGTAAGATTATTTACATTAAGTTGAAATTAATAGTAATAATAGTAAATGTATATTATCCCATGAAGAATGATGGTAATATTGGTGAATATATAATTAAGGGTAATTGGATCTTTAGTGTTGTATGAAAAGATAATCTTAAATTTAAATATTAAGAAACATTAATATTAAATTTGGTAAATGAGGATGATATCAAGAAATAAAATATTAGTGTGGCTTATTAAAGTTAAAATTATTATAAATATAATTAAAAAGAAAATAATAATAATAATAATAATGGTAGTTAAAAAAAAATAAAAAATCAATATTTATATTAAAATAGAATATTAATGGTTAAGATATTTGTTATACTAATATAAGTTAAAATCAGTGCTAATAGGATAATTAATGTAACCCTTTCTTTTGTAAGTTATCATGTTCATGCACAAATAACAAATATTTGGGTTTATATGTTATTATTTTAAAAAAAATGTTAGTTGCACATTATTGCTTTAGGTGTGAATTTTGGGCATTACAGTTAAGCTTGTTAAGGTGATAAATTCATAGCATGTACAATGTTACATTTTTAACTCTTAAAGTGTTAATTAGTACAATTAACGTTTTTTTTAAAAAAAAATTGTTGTGTTTTTAAATGAGAATTTTAGGCATGACAGTTCTAGGTTTTAAAAGATCTTATAATTTTGAGCAACAAGGAAATATGAGACACAAGAGAGTAATTGGAGAGGCGAGACTGGGAGGTGGTGCAAAATCCTTAGCATACGAAATGGTAGTATTAGGATGGTTGTAAGCCATCATAGGTTTGAGTTTTTAACCCTAAATTTATGCTCTCTATATGTCTTGGTATCATATCATTATTTTTGTCATCCTTTATTCTTTATTTTGATGCATGTCATTTGTGTTATAATTTCCTCATCCCTCGGCCCTACTTGATATCACACATTGGAACTAAACCCTCCCTCCTCGACGATGCTCACTTTCCTTTTGTGTATGGTGGATGTCGATGGAAGGGAGTGTTTCAGTACTAGGTGACCCCCCAAATGGAATATCCAAAAACACAAACTTAAATGCCCCCGAAGGATCAAATAATGGTTTTAGTTCGTTCAGGGATATCGTTGTCGATACTAAAAGAAGACATATTCTAGAGATGACAAGGCTTATTATAGTTGATAATGGATTCCTCTGTGGAGAGCAACAAAAAGGAGGGGATAATGGTAAGAACCCTCCTAATAGCCTTAAAAATATTATTGTCATTCCAAATGTTGAAATGGATACAATCCTAGATAAGGAGAAAAATAGGTTAAAGAATATGGAAATCTTTTTAGTAGCCCTAGAATGTAATAGATTCTCTGCAAGAAAATATTTGGATGAATGAATTTTAAATGTTTGTAATAAAAAGCTAGGGTTGCAACATACATTTTGTAGAATGATTCAAAAAGGCCTTTTTTTAGTTTTCTTTAAAAATAAGGAAATGCGGGAAAAAGTTGTTTCAAAAGAATATTGGACAATAGGAAACTTTGTATTCAGAGTAATAGAATGGTCCTTGAATGTGTTAAATGAAGAGGTTCTTGCCCTCTCTTACCCTAGATGGATTACATTTAAAAAATTTCCACCCCTACTGTGGGAATTCATACCACAATTGGTCTCCAACTTTGGGAAAACCCTAAGAGTAGAGGAAACAAAAATCACTCTACTTTGCATGGATGCCAAAATTCTAATGTCTATTAAACCTGGAATAAAAATTCTAGAATAAATTGAGATAGAGACGAAAAAATACTAAATTATAGAATAGAGATCTTAGGAGGAATAAATGCATGTTTTCTCTACAAAAAGGAAGGGCAAGTGAGAAACAAATGTCCAATTATTGAAATCAAAGACAAGACTCAAAGGAATCAAATTGTGGGGTTAAACCCTAGCTTGAATGTAAACATAGCCTCTTAAACTTGGGGAAACTAGAAGAAATGATGCCCCTGGGATAGAATACCCCTCAAAAATAATAAATAATACCATGGAAAAATATACATAATCTGTTGGTATAAATAAAGAATTAATAATATACTAGTTGAATATTATTGAAGATGCGGACCAGAATTTAGAACTGCCATCTGATGAGATTGATAAACTCTCGTGGAAGGGAGAGTTAATCGTGGAAGAAGGGAACAGGCTAATTCAAAAGAATTGGTTAGAAAGTTAATAAACCCTAAATTAAAGGGGCACAATTTGATTCCAATTGGATTAGAGACCCAAAAGCTTTACAGTGAAGTCCCTAAAGGGATACACCATAACCCAATATGGCCCAAAATTTTTCCCAAGAAATAGTCTTGGATAAAATTAAGCAACAAATTACTATTAACAATATAATCATTAATCTCCTATAGAGGTGGAGAGAGCAATTAGTTTTTATGGAACACACTTGGAGCCTCGAGTTCTTGTGATGATCTCTCCTATAGAGGTGGAGAGGGTATGTTGCTAGGCAAGATTTTGTCTACTTTTGGGGCTCTGCTTCTGCAGACCTATAACTTAGTTGTTTCTGCCAGTGGTATGGAGAGACTAATCTTCCTGAGTGATTGGTATGCTATTTCCTAGTTGTTGCAGGTTTTTCTCTTGGGTTTAAGGTACCTACCAAAACCTGGTTGTATTGGGTTGTTGGTCCCGTCAAAACCAATGGGTTTAAGATCCATGTAGTATCTTGGTTCTATGTTGGACAACTGATTTCGGCTGTTGGTTTGTCTTTGTTTTGCTACTGGGTTTTATTGTATTCTCTTTAGGTAGATTGTCCACCCTTGTTTGGGTTTTGGGTCCCTTCAAAACCTGATGGTTTCAGGTCCATTCAAAACTTGTTGTAAATGGTTTCAGGTCCATTCAAAACCTATTTTTCATCTTATCAAAAACAATGGACTCATTAATAGAACAAGGGCTAGCCTAGAAGCCCAATATGGAATAAATGAAGAGATTTCTCTTCCAATGGCACAAACAGAGATGCCGAAAAAAGTAATGGAGGCAGATATGGAAGAGAGTGATGAAAGTCTTAAGAGGTTGGGAACAAAAAAATCAAATATTTAAACCTAAATTCATAACATAAAATTTTTATTCAGACACAAGAGTTAACAGAAAAAGGAGAAGTGATTGAAGTATAGGAAAGAAAGGAAGAAAATTAAAAATTAAACTTAGAGAATCACAAAGAGTTGCATAAAGAATTGGAGGAAGTTCCTTTGTCAATGACTTGCCTGGGGCACCAAAAGCTACCCTTGGGATAGTCGTGAACAAACATAACCTCTCAAACAAACAAAAAATACTTTGAGGTAAAATCAACTTTCCATGAGGGGCCAAAATTATGAACAAAAATAAATCCCTCAAGCAAGACAAAATTGTCTAATACTAGCTTTGAACAAGTAGAAATTGGTCGTGAACTAGCCTCAAACAATTTTCCATTAATAAATGGAAATTAAAATGATAATATTAATTGGGAGACAACAATATACAAGGATAATTTTCCATTAATAAATGGTAATCAAAATGAGCATTATGGGTCATTATTAAAAAAATAAAACAATACCTTTGGTATATGTTCTATCTATGAAAGCAATGACTCTAGGAAAAGATGTGAATTATGGGAATGGGTAAGGAATTTGTAGGAAGTACCCTAGATTATCAAGGAGACTTTAACATGATTGAAAATATTGAAGACAAAACAATAGGTGAAATGGCATGGGGTAGAAAGGGAATAAAAATTTCTTTCTGTATAGGATGAAGAACAAGCTTAGGCTAAAAGATCCAATAGAAGGTACAAGAAAAGAAAGAAATATTTTTTGGTTTACCTAGTGTAACTATCAGAAAGGAAATAAGAGGATATATTGTAGGCTAGATAGACTCTATGCTAATAAAGATGCCCTATAATTTGACCAAGTAGAAGGGACAAATAGTAGAGTAAAAGTATACCCTTGGAATTTATCATACCACCATCGTGTTAGTGTCAAAGTTTTAATTGATAAAGAAAAACCAAAAGAAAGTAGGAGAGGGAAAAAATTATACTAAACACAAGCCTACTAAAAATAGAGGACTGCAATGATACAATCTTCATACTTAGAGAAATCAATAGATGGGCACAAAAAGATAACTCGACTATAGAAAGGAGGAACAATAATATAAAGTGTTGGCAAACAATATTCCAGATAATTGGTGAGGAAAGAGAAAAGGATTTGAGGAAGGTAGAGAAAAAACTACAAGAATTGCTTCTAAAAACAAAAAAAACTACAAGAAGATCCAAAAAATATAGAAGTGAACAAGGAACTAATAACCACTAAAGGGTTACTAAAAATGTACAAAATCACAAAGATCAAGGGTTAAAAAAAAGGATGAAAGTGAATTGGGTAAGCCAAGGAGATAGAGGCTCCAAATTCTTCTTTAGATTGCTAAAAGACAAAGAAGCAAAATAAAAGGTGAGCTCAATATGCGAGGATGAGTGTATGATAAAATAACCTAAAGAAATTAAAATAAAATTTTACCAATTTTTCAAAATTCTATTCACATCTAAGTGTGGAAAATTTTATGACACAAAAATAAGAAAAGTCTGGAAGGAATTAATCCCCAAAAGAATCTCTAAAGAAAATGCAGATTTTCTAAACAAACAAATTTCAAGAGGAAATAGAAAAGGCTATACTATCTTTAAACAATGATAAATCTCCAAGGGCAGATGGGATGCTTATTGCATTCTATATGGATAATTGAGGACTTCCTACAGATATACAAGAAGGCTATTGAAAAAGGATCACTAGGAAGTGCTATAAATAAGGGCATTATAAAGCTAATCCCTAAAGATGGACATAAAACTTTAATAAAAACTAGAGAACTATAGCACTCCTTAATGTGTCATACACAATAATTGCAAAATCCATAGTCCTAAGATTAACATAAATTCTCTCAAAAATTATTGACAATATACAAATATGATTCACAAAAGGAAGATACATTCTTGAAAACCTTCTTACTAGATGGGAAGAGATGGAATGGGCAAGAATGTCCAATCAAAACATAGGAATGCTACTGTTAGATTTTGAAAAAGCAAATGATAGGATGGAATGGCCATTCATAATAATGAACTTGGAGGCATTTGGCTTCCCAGAAATATTTTTCCAAATGATAAAATCCTTGATGAAAGATGCAATAGCCCAAGTAGAAATAAATGGATCCTTGACGAAAGAATTCCAACTACAGAGATCAATAAGACAAGGATGCCCATTAGCTCCTTCATTGTTTTTTTATAGTTACAGATGCATTACACTACATAGTTAGAGAATCATTACTAAGTCATAGCATCAACATATGATACAAAACTCTTCATAAATTTAGAAAAGGAAAAATTTGAAAACCTAATTATGGAAAAATTGAATATTTTTGGTAAAGTTAGTGTAAAAATTTCTAAAGGAAAAATCATTATGCTAAGTTTGGAAACCTCCCAACCAGAATGGTTTAGAGAACATGAATACCAATGGGGAGGTCCAAGCAACATTCTTAAGTATTTAGGAATACCTTTCATAACAAACCCTAATCTAAAAGCAATGTGGGATTGGATAAAAAATTAGATAGAAAAAATGAGGAAAATAGAATAAACAATTCTATCGATAGCAAGAAGAGCTCGAGTATTTCAAATAATACTATCCTCCTATAATATATATTATACTTTTGCTTGGCTATTGAATAGTTACCAAGTTGAGGAGATACAAAAAATATTAGGAAGTTCTTATCATCAAAAGGAAAAGGAAAGAAAAAAATCATGCAATAAAATGGGAGTGGTGTTGCCTAGAAAAATAAAAAGGTGGTTTAGGAGTGAAAGATTCAAAAAGACAAGGAATTGCTTTGGTGATGAAATGGATCTACAAATCCCTTAAACAAAATTAACCATGGAAAATCCTAATAAGAAACAATATACAAAAACCTATACCAAAACAAGTTAAATCTTGGAAGAATATACCTCTTTGTGACCTAGTTTTGGTAACTTCCCTGTGTCCTTAGTTGGCTCCAATCTATTCAAGAGAATTTGGAAGGCTTGGGAACTAAGTAAAGAAGCTAGATCTTGAGTAAATATCCGATGGAAATAGAATTAAATAGAATCTTCCAAATGAGATCTGTTTGGTGGAATATATTTTAAAAGAATGAACCCTTGACACTCCTACATGGATGCTCAACAAAGGTTTGGAATAAGAAAGGAATCACTCAATCCCAAAATCTAGTAAACAATGTGTAAATTAAAAAATGGAATAATCTCAGGCTAGAATTTGACCTACCACAAACACAAAAGAGAACTTATGAAATACTTAAAAAGGGAACATAGAACTACCTATCAACCTCTCCATCCTTCTTTCTCTCTTCCTCCCTCCTTTCCTCCTCCCCTCTCTCCCCTCTATCTCCCCTTTCCCTCTCTTTCTACCCCTCTCTCTACACCTCTCTCTACACCACTCTCTCTTGTTCCTCCCTCCCACCTTCCCTCTCTACTTCTCTCTATCTCACCTATCCCACTCTCTCCCCCTCTCTCAATTTCCCCACCTTCCTCCTTCCCCTTTTACTTCTCTTTATATCACCTTCTCTCTCTCCCTCTCCCTCCCTCTCTCTCTCTACTTTTTTCTAACTCACATCTCTTTGTCCCTCCATATCTCTCCCTCCATTTTCTCCCTCCCTCTCTCTCTCCTTATCTACTTTTCTCTATCTCTCTCCCTCCCTCCCTACCTTTCCCTCCCTCTTTCCTTCTCTCTCTACCTTCCTCCTTCCCTCTCTACTTCTCTCTATATCACTTCTTTCTATGTCTCTCTCTTCCTTCTTCCCTCCCACCTTCCCTCCCTACTTATATCTATCTCACCCATCCCTCTACCTAGCTCTCTCTCTCCCTCCCTCCTTCCCTCTCTCTCCATCTCTCTCTCCCAATCTCTCTACCTTCCTCCTTCCCTCTCTACTTATCTCTATATCACTTCTCTTTAAGTCTCTCTCTTCCTTCTTCCCTCCCACCTTCCCTCCCTACTTATATCTATCTCACCTATCCCTCTACCTGGCTCTTTCTCTCCCTCCCTCCTCGCCTCTCTCTCCCAATTGCTCTACCTTCCTCCTTTCCTCTCTACTTATCCCTATATCACATCTTGCTCCCTCTCTCCCCCTCTCTTAATCTCCCCACCTTCCTCCTTCCCTCTCTACTCTTTATATCACCTCGTCTCTCTCTCTCTCTTGCTTTTTCACCTCCTTCTATCTCACCTCTCTTTCCCTCCATAATTAAGGTAGAGAGAGATAAAGAAATAGAGATACATAAGGACATAGAGAGGAGGGAGTGAGAAAGAGAGGTAGAGAGAGTGGTCAAATAAAAATTAGAGAGATAAGTGATAAAAGTGAACTAGAACTCTAGGCATAGAAGACTCACCCACATCGAGCTCTACTAGAGGCCTCACATATTGTATAAGGATCTAAGTGAGTGAGCTAATGGAGTCCAAGGTGTCCAAATTATTTCTATACCTCCCTCATTTCCTCCTTCCATATCTAATTATTTCTATCTCACTTATCCCTCTCTCCATCCCTTCCTCTCTACTCTCTATCTCCCCTTTCCCTCTCCTTCTACCCCTCTCTCTCCT